>CABFOQ010050662.1:4167-24986 GCA_900660455.1 Gephyroberyx darwinii
GGATGTAAACTCAGTATTCCAGGCTACGGTGGCCCCAATCTCACAGGAGGTTTAACCTTGGTAAATCCACTATTAGGTGTTCTGAGAATGATGATGTGAGCAGTAGATCCTCCCCCGGTGGTTTCACTTTCTAAGAGCCTCCAGCAGGTCACAAACAGAGAAGCTGTGGGGGTATTACGAGGTCAAAGGTCAGCTAACTCTCAATATGATGACAATTCCAAACTGGCATTTTCATTTCCTGAAGAGACTGATTCCCCGTGGCAGCTGGGGCCAAAGCTGTTTGCTTATTTTCGCTCAAATAAATTCATCTCTGCTTTTAATAGAGGGACCAGATATCGAGAAAATGTAGTGTGGACTCACTGTGTGCACAACTCAGATAGTCTTTCTTTCCATTCACATATACTGTACACCCAAGGAAAATCCCATACAATATGTGTTTACCATGTCCAGACATAAAAAAAACAGACCAAGCCTATCATACACAAATGCCAGCTTTCTGCATGGTGTTGCTTTTCATTTTGTCCTTCAAACCTCTACAGAGGTGACACCATGTAGCCAGCCAGTGGGAGTAGCTGATGTTTTTAATGGCACATGGTTTGTCTCCTGGTGGTGAGATAAACATGGGGAAGAGATTAAAACCCCAGGCTTTCTTCCACAATCTCCTGCCTCCATCCTCCTTCCCCTTCCAGTGGTCATGCAGGGCCAGCACTGCAGATTCTAATTCGAAACCAAACCCATCCAGTCTATCAGGCACACTAGAGCCTAAAAAACACATACGACTGAAGCGGCATTGCTGGTAGGGACAGATGTCTGCAATGGCCGGAAAACAGACAGGTGACAGGAGACCTCTCTAGCATTTAATCAGTAACGTGTCAAGTATGTCACATCGAGTTCATTGGGGGAAAGAAATACTACCAGGAATTTACAGAGCTAATAATGGTAGTGTTGGAGTTCGAGGTGTCTGTTGGGTCACTGATACAGGGCTGGGTCACAACAAACACCATGAAGTGGAAGAAGCTGGGCCAGAGGCCAAGCCCTGGTACATCCTATGCCTCCCTTGTGAGGCATTGGGTGGCCACAAAGCCCGCTCTCTCACTTTAGAGCTGATGAGCTGGAGCAGTTATTAAGAGAGACTAAACACATCATTTCCTTTGTCATTGTGATTAGGCCAAGGAGAGGGGCCCTCAGGTGGAGGTAGGTGCAGTGCGTAAGAATAGCTCTGCCATTTAAATGACATTCACACTAATCGCTAATATCAGTTCTGTCAAGGGGAGAAAATACAACCAGGAATTTTCCAGCTAATATTGCAAGGCTAAAAGTCATGCAGGAACATCTGATTCTGTGTGCTGAGAATGCTGTGTCAGTCAGCTACGTTAGGCACAGCGGTGGCCTGTTTTACTCTGTATCAGTGATGCTATACAGTAGTCACAGCACATAGACTTGCATTTGCTTACAGTTTTTCTCAATTGGTTTGGCTCAATTCTTGAAACAGTGTTAACATTCTCAAAGCTTTAGGTGCATTTGTCAAAACAGCTTATATAGTACAGCACAATACCATAGATGCAAAAGGTCATAACTCACCCAAAACATTTAACTCAATAAATTAGTTAAATGTTGTCTCATATAAAAAGTCAATGCCCTCAAAATGAAAAGTTCCTTTGGCATGGTGGTCCAAATGTTTAGATGTTTTGTCAGTATGGCAGTGGACCCTGGAAATGTACCTTATATCCACATTTCAGTCTTGTCCTATTTTTTCATTGAATGTTTACTGCACTAGAATGTTATTTTTGTCTAGCTAGCTGAATGCTATTGTGTATCAAACTGAATACTATTCAGATGTCACTGTATTTTTATTTACGTAAAGTAACTGTCTTACACCACAGTAAACAGAAAACTTAGACAGCACAATATAATACAAAAATACATCAATACAAAAAAAAAGGAAAATAATGTATAGCCTAACACTGTAACACAGTAAAGCTGGAGTGCTACACTAAAGACTCCACTTCACTGGATGTCCTGTTGCTCCTGTCTGTCTGGCCACAGATTTTCATCAACATCACACCTGATATTTTCCCTTGCGATGCAATGGGGGAAAAATCTTCTTGCATGCCACAACCATCCCCTGCAATGTGATGTCATCACAAGCAGCATCCATTGCAGCAAGCAGAGACATTTGGTCCTGAGACCGATGATAATACACCTTCCACCTCCATGCAGAGAAGAATTCCTCAATTAGATTCAGGAATGGAGAATATGGTGGAAGGTACACCATCAGCATCCTTTTGTGGACAGCAAACCATTCCCTGATGACATGGGGGAAGCTTACATTATCCAACACAATTACAAAATTTAGCAAGTCATGCCTTACCAAACCTCTCTCATTCTCAAGGATAAGATCTCTATAGAGGGTGTCCAAGAACGTCAGGAGTTTCTGGGTGTTGTATGGGCCAATCTTGGGAATATGTGTACTCACACCAGTCTCAGATATGGCAGCACACATAGTGATATTGCCCCCGCGTTGGCCTGGCACATCCACCATGGCTCGGTGGCCTATAACATTTCGGCCACGTCTCCTGCCTTTGGGCAGATTGAAACCAGCCTCATCCACAAACACAAAATGTGTGAGGGATTTCACTTCCTTCCAGCCAAAGTAAAATGTTCTGTGTTCTTCTCTGTAACTTCAATAACCATATATAGGTCATAATGAAGGAAAACCCATAACACTGTACAATATACTAGGTGTAGTGCACACCACTGCTTTACCTATAATACTGGTACAGCTCCTTCAGTCTGTCACAGTTTCTCTCAAATGATATTTGTAGAGTTGTTTCACGGTCATCTGATGTCTTTTCAACACTATCTATTATAGAGATGCTGACAGAGTTGATATTTTGAAAGACGCCATTGTCCTAAGGTTGCACTCTGGATCTCTCTCAGTGTAATACCATTATTTGCTACCACCATTTTGCAGATCTCTTGCTCTTGTTGAGGTGTAAAAACTGCTGTTCTGCACTATAGCACTATAGTTAACCTGCAAAAGGCTGTAACTCACCCAAAACCTTTAATTCGTGTGTCAAAATGAAGTTATTGTGTCAATGAAAAAGTCATTGTCACCAAAATGACTCGTTCCTTTGACATTGTGTAAAACCGAGGTGGTCAAAATGTTTAGATGTTTTGTCAGAATGACAGCGGACTCTGGAAGTGTGTTCCTCATCTCCTAATTTCCAAACCGTCTTGTCCTACATGTTTTCACTGACACTGAATGCCTACTGTACCAGACTGTTATTTTCTGAAGCTAACTGACTGCTATTGTATATCAAAGTGAATACTCTTCAGATGCTGATTTCAAGAGTCCAAGCTTTCACATTCCACTTTGTAAAGCAAAAGAGCACTTAGATTTGCATGTAATGTGAGGAAGAACAATTTTATTTTTCCTGCAATGGTCACACAACACAGTACAATACAGTAAACAGAAAGAACTGAAAATTTATACAGCACTGCACAGAACAAAACATGTAGCCTATCAATACCAAAAATCATGTACTGTGGAAACAAAACATAGGCCTGCTATATGCAGTAGTATACGACAGTAACAACTGGACATCCTGTCGCTCCTGTCCATTTGGCCACAGATTCTCATCGACCTCACTGATGCTCTCCCTTGCAATGCAACGGGGAAAGAATCGCCGTGTACGTCGCAACCATCCTCTGCACGCTTCTGCTGTTGTGTCATCACAAGCAGCATCCATTGCAGCAAGCAAAGACATCTGACAACAAATTTATCAATTTAGCAGAGTTTACGGCCACTCCATATCAATGCAATTCATGAAATGTGGGCTCGGCAGATTTTGACAATTAGATGGACTATTCTGCATGTGATGACTTGGGCAATGAAAAAATTCTAACATATTTTGGAGAGTGCAACTATTCAACTGAGAAGAAACATAATCCAATTTGATCACAGACATATACAACCAATAATTGTTCAAACTGTAGACAATTGTGCTTAGTCATTTGCCTACATGTGCTAAAACATTTGCAAATGGTAACAAAGAATGAGAAATGCTCTTTCTGTTGTGCACAAGTAACAAAATGTTGTGAAGAATTTCACATATTGTTTTGACGACTTCAACTGTCATTCGAGAACTGAGCCAAAGCAACTGAGAAAAACTGTAATTACATGGTCCACAATTGTGGCCCGTATTTCATCTGGGACAGCTCTATGTCTTTGTACTCTTCTGCCTCTTCCTCTATTCTGCTGTCTTCCCCTCACTACACCACCATGGATCCTTACTCCTCTTCCTCTTCCTCTTCCTCGAGCAGGCAGTTGCCCCTGTTCATTATTTTGGCCAGGTTCCTCTATGTTCAGAAATTGTTTGACAGTATACATACTCATGAATAGCACCTGTCAGCTAACTTGACATAATGTGTGATTGGTTGATGTAAGACGTGAGAAACTCCCCATTCGTTAGTGAAGTTCAAGTTTCACCTGACAGGCAATTTACCAATTTAGCGGACATTACAAAAAATCCATATTACTGTAATGATGTTCATGGTATATATGCCTGACAGATTTTGTAAATTGAATGGACTATTGGGCATGTGATGACTTACACAATGAAATAATTCATACATGTTTTGGAGAGTACAACTATTCAACTGAGAAGCAACATAATCAGTTTTGATCAGCAAGATATATTCAATTGGTAATTGTGCAAATTGAGTGCAAATTTAAAAGAACGAGAAATACAAATCTGTTGTGAACAAGTGCCCAGTGGTTTGGAGGTTTGCACATGCTGTTTTGAAAATATCTATTATTATTTGAGAATTATGACAAAGCAATTGAGGAAAACTGTAAAATGGGCTTGGGAATCAAAGAGGAGCTAGCCTAGAAAATGTGCTTTGGAGAAGACACCATAGTTAAGCTCAGTCCAAATAAGGAAAAGCTTTTATTCTCTTGTACCACCAATACTATTGCCAATACTTTGTTTATGAAGGTATTTGGATGAGAAATAAAAGGATTGGTTTAGTTTTCTTCTCTTTATGGATATTCATCTCTGAAGTCACGCCATCTTTAAAACTCAAATGACCCTGCTCCAAAATACCTCTCTCCCCTGAACAAAAGAAGACATTATCAAACCTCACTCTCAGCAGTGCTAGATCCATTTGGTAAACAGCCTGTGTCCTACAGTAGTAATCAGAGGGTATTTTTGAGGGATTTGCAGGCTGGCCAGGAGGCATCCGCTGGAGTGATCTGTAATTGCTAGAAGCGGAGGCCTAGACTGCCTGGCGCTCTTTTGAAGCCATCGGCAGCAGCTTCCAGCCAGAGGAGCCAGCAGGGGGAGGCTTCCCACTGAGGCACCCTCCCTCCCTCTTTCTTTCTTTCTCTCACTCCCTCTCCCTCTTCATGTGTTCATTCTACTTTTTCTCCTTTCCTTCTTCTCTGTCTCTCTTCTTTCCTTCTTCCACTTTCCCTTCCCAATTCTTTCTCTCACCGAGCTCACTCCCCTTTTCCACTCCCTCTTCTCCCTCCTCTCCCACTCACTCAATGAGCCAGCAATCACTCCGCAGACAGACATCCTCTGCTCAGTCGGCCATGTTCAATCCCCAGCACCGGTGGCTGATGAGGCATTGTGGTGACGTCAGACATCAGGGCTTTTCAGGGAGCAACAGTTAACCTGTGGCAGCACAGCTCCGCTTCCCAGGTTACAGGCCTCATGCAAGAAGTCTTTCTATAAAACAATGACTGTAATAAAGCAAAGAACTGAAAGATAATGAGGCCAATTATTTTTTCACCTCTAAGTTCTGTCAGAAGGCTGGTGCTATAATGACACCTAATATAACTCTAACCTTTATCACTGTATGCGCTTGTGTATTCTAGGGCAAAACACAACAATACGACAATACACAACTGTGAGATTGTGAGAAACACACACACACACACACCAACGTGTGCAACAGCATTCGTATGTATCTTACACCCTTGATTCGTACTATACCTACGCATGACCACTAAAACAACTTAGGTTAAGGTTTCGGTTAAGGTTAGGAAACTAAAACAGTTTTATGGTTGGGATTGGGGTTAGGGTTAGGTCCAGGCAACCAAAAATTAAACTCAAACTTTTGCTGTAAATGAAAACTCATCTCGCCAGAGTTGAAGGCAAGCATACACCTGTCCACCACCCCAATCACCCTACTGCCTGTTTCAGTCACGGGAGCTCCGCCTCCTGTTTCACTAACACTAACACACTAAGCACTAAATACACATGGCTGCATAGTCATAGTGCTTCTGGATGTACAACATTCAAGCAAGTTCATGTGCCTGGCATACCATCCACATTGCTCATGCACAGACTGCAAAATTCACATATGCAATGTGCACAGACACAAATATAAACATGCACATTGTCATCCACACACACACACACACACACACACACACACACGCACTGTCACACACAGACTCAACCAGTTTTTGGTTGTTTGCAAGGCAGCTTGCTCAGTGTGACATTGACTCCTCAGTGCCAATTCCGCGCTGAGAGCTACACTTGGTCGCTGTGCTGCCAATCCAGGTAAAGAGATTACAGACACACACAATGCAGCCTTCTGTTCCTCTGCCAGGAAGAAAACCAGCCCTTTCAGACCATAGAAGAAAGGGCTGCACGCAAATTCTCACAGCCATGGCCCCATCCTTACACAAAACCAAGAATCGTCTGCCTCTCCAGGAACATGGATTCCAATCTGTGCCTTGCTCAGTGGCTCCCCAGTACAAAACAGCCTAACAAGTAAACTAATTCAGCCTCCACGCCTTTATCCTTGTCCCCGATGCTGTTACGAATACTTGCATCATTCGAAAAAACAGGAATTTGGCCTGTAATCAGTCACACAGTCATTGTAAAGCTAGACAAATGGCGCAGTCTGGTGACAAACTATTGTAAAAGAATATGATAGTAAGTTTCCCCAGGATTTCATCATCTTGCTTAATGGTGTTAAAAAAAAGCTGGTAGAAAATGTGTCTGTTTCCTATCAGTCACAACAGATGAAGTGCCACCTGCAATATCCTTGTATTAACTGAATTGGCTAAAACTTGCTGAAAACTGTACTGAATACTGTATTGACATTTTGGTTTTCAGTAGTACAGATTTTGCAGTGCATGAATCAAACAATCACCGTGGCACCGTGGCCCAATTAATCAGTTACTTATTATTTTAAGAGTGTAATTTAGCGTTGCATTGTAATGTCCTAATTTGCATTGTATATACTTATCTTTTCTCGGATTGGTTGTGATGGTGGAAAGGGGCTTGTGAATAATCAAATCAGGAAGCGTACTATACTATATATTCCTTCTTGACAAGGTCCTGTGTAGATTATGTATGGGGAATTATGCTACAGAGAGATGTGTTGATGAAGAGAGCGATAATGTGGTGGAGGAGGAGGGCTTATTACGCTCTCGCAGAGTAGCACTTAATGAACGATGTCTATGGGCAGCAAGACAAAGGATTCTTCTATCATCTACCTTTTACTCCCAAATTAAATCCCAATGCTTAGGCTGATAACGGTAGTTGCCACTCAGACACTCTTTCATCACTATTCATCACCATCTCCATCCCCTCCTCTAAGAGGTGCCATTTGTCTAACTTCAGCAACACTCTCCTTGGCACTGGCAATTGTGTTTGACAGTAAAATCACATTTTAGATCATAGATCATATGTCAGCCTGCGGGACAGGAGTGGGCAAAGAATGACAGAATGATTCTGAGCTCTTCCAAAAGCTTTTATTCCCCATTCCTCTAGCTCCTCATGTCATCTAGTGTTGGGAAGGAAGAGTGGTATGAGTAGTCCATGACTGAGAGCTTGTCTTAGCAGTGGTGCTGCGCCCGTGGCTTTGCCCAGGAGCATAGCCTATAGCATAGCAAACCTGCAGCATGTGCTTCACGCACTGCACACACAATACACTGTGGTCCTGCACTGCACATGTCCAGGAATGAAAAATCATACCTGTAAAAAACATTTTCAAATGATAAAAGTTGGCTGTTCACATGTGTGTGCATTCCTCTCTCCGTCACAGAAATGGGTGTTAGGAGAAGAAGGGAAGGTTGAGGGGAGATGAAGGTTTGGTGGGGAGAGGGAGATGGGGGGGGCCGGGTGCTGCAGTAGAAGATGGAACAATAGGTGCCCTCTGGCATCAACCTCTGGACAGCCAAAGCTGCTCACCAAAGACACTGAACTCACCCACAATGAACTGCAGCAGTGGGAAGGAAGGCTTTAGAGAGTTCAATTTCCAACACAATTGGCCTTATTCTAGTCCTTTAAATGCCAAGGAGATGGTGTGCAGCGTGTGCCTTTGTGAGAAGCTTTGCTTACAGCGAGTGTCCTCTAGCAGGAGAGAGAGAGAGAGAGAGATGGAGAAAAGGGACAGGGTGGGGAGGAGGTGCAGGGCAGAAATAGTCTGTATTAGAGAAAGGAATGAAGAATAAGGGTGAATGAGTGAGAGAGATAGAGATTGAAAGAGAGCAAAAAAAAGCACTGGGTAAAGGAGAAGGGCAGAGTATGTCTTCTCTAGCTGTTGTTTTGCCAGCAATTTCCTCGCAAGAGCCATCTGAAGGACGATGCTGCTACTAGGGGACTCTAAGGTTTGTCCTCTTTCCAATCCTCCAGCCCCCGAAGAAAACACACTTACAATTAAGTGTCATACATGGAGATAATTCAATAATGTCATACACAAATAATGAACTGTTCCAATAAAGTACTTAAATTGTTCAATACAATAGACCCCCTCATTTGAAAAGCTTAATGAGTAAAAGGAGATAAGAGTAAAAAGAAGTGCTGCAAAACACAGTATGAGACACAACAGAGAAAACTCCAAGTGATCTCTGCTGTCCTTTTCCCCAGCAAAAGTTACTGGACAAAAAAAAGACATCTGGGTAGCTTTGCTGGATGGATGGATGGATGGATGGATGGATGGATGGACCTTCAAGTGCGGTCATGAATCTTCAATTCTTTCTCAGTAAGGAAGTGGTTTTGTCTTGGTGCCCACATCTCCCTACCTACAGTATATTGTTCAATGGCCATCATTTTCAGTTCGACCCCAGGATCACATCACAGTCACAGTGACATCGTACACACCTTAGGCAACTGAGTCACCAGGAGCACCGGCTTTACCTCCTGATTTTCAGTGCAATTTGTGTAATGTCAAATGATGTTGGCACTGTCTTGCAAACCTGAATGCATTCCAGCTAGGCACGCAAGATTTTTGTAAAGGAAGAACAGATGTGTACGAATAGGATAGGTAAGATGATTGAAAATGACTATCTATTAGATAAGGGGTATAATGCACTTTCCCATGACACTTTGCAAAGCATCAGCTATTGATATATAGATATGCACCGCAGCAAATCCATGTGGCGGTTGCCAAAGACACTTAGTGAGCTATTATTTTGGGGAGCTGCAAATAAGGGGTTATGTCAAAGAAAAAAAACATGTTTTCATGCACTGCATCAAAATCAGAACTTATTTTTCAGTCTGTGGCATAAAAATGAACATGGGCAGGGGGCTGATTTACCCATCACTGCACTAAGAAATTTTCCCTAGACGACATTCAAATGGATCCAGTCAATGCCTCTACTGGAAACATGTTCAATATCCTCTCCTATTTGGCCATTAGGGAGCTGAGACAATAATATTACACAATCATACCAATGGCTCAGGTAAGTCAGATCCATTATTCAATTCTTCTTTCCCCTTTATGAGTCTGTAATATTCTTCAGCACCTGTTATGTTTCTAAGAGGAGAGCAACAAATATTTACTGTTTTCAATTCACAATGGAAACAGCAGAAACATCATCAGACAAAAGAACAAAATAGCTAAAATGCTAGTTAGACAGAAACAGCAACTGCAGAAACAATTGCATCCACTTCCTGCTACTGTTTCACACTCAATATAAATACTTTCCCTGTCATCAGAAAAAAATGCTAGGGAGGCTGTTTCTCCATCATTGTCTTCAGTTGAAGGGCATTTTTCCGCCCAAAGGCAAACACCTAACACACTAACCAAGCGTGGTGCCCATCCCCATTCACAGAGGACTGGCTGTGCAGGAGAGAGAGGAGACAGAAGAGAGAGGAATAAGAGCGAAGAGATGAAAAAAAAAAAAAAGCCTTCGTCTCAAAGCAGACCTCACACTGGGTTCTGTCACTACAGATCAAAATCCCCTCAAAGCCATAGATCACTTCCACTATAGTTCACATGTTCCACACTGAGAAACTGTTTACCAGACTCAAAGAGCTCCTCCGCACAGCATACACACATACAGTACCCACACACACACGCACAAATATACAGATACAGATACAGTAGAGAGAGAGAGAAGGAGAGAGAGAGAGAGAGACAGACAGAGAGAGAGATGCACAGACACCACCATAAACACAAAAACTGTGAGATGGGGTAAATGCAAGCTCTGCCTGCAAGTGAGCAGACTGGTGTGACAAACGCCTGGTCCTTTTTCTTGTGGAAATAACTGTCAGCACCTGTCGGCCACACACACACACACACACACACATGACGCCACACATTAAGAAGGAGGCGGCGTGCTATCAATAGGCTCCAGGGACGTCATGCCTCTTAAAAGCTCCTCCACAGTGCAGCCTATGAGAGGACTCTTAGCCAACATGCTAACTATTACACATAACTAGAGGAATGTACTGTATGTGGTTACCGAGGGGTATGCTAGGCCTGTTAGCACACCGTTTGGTTTAAGTGCGTAATACGGGCGCATTGTAGTGCAGGGAGGCAACCTGTCTTTGGAAAGTCCTCTGCTTCAGAGAGAACCGTCCGCTAATCTAAGATAAGGAACTGATGAGAGAGAGCGATAAAGCCGGTGCTTCTCCTAGGCCCTATCTGATGCTGTTATCTGACTGCACAGCACCCACCATCTCGCAATCTTTACACCCTCTAAGCACCTCTCTGAAACACTCACACCAGCATCAACACAGGGGCACACACAAACACACACACACGTGCACTCACACACACACACACGCCATCTAATGCTCAAACATTCTAAATACCGTACCAGCTTATTGATTACTTTGACACGCTCCCATTGTTGAACAGATGCTACACCTAATATGTGAAATGAAACTGTTCTGTGTTATCTCATGGGGAAGGGACACAAAATGACTTTTCTCACCTTTTCAGAAAGACAGAGAAAGCAAAATGGTAAGAGAGAGAAGTTGGGGACTTACCTCTATGTCTGTTAGTAGTCTTATCAAACATAAGCATGGCATCATCAACCTGGAAGACATAAGAGAAGTACTAACATTAGTCCTTAGTACCTTACGTCTATCTCTCTTTTTAGCTTTTATTTTGTATTTTTTTCTCTCTCACATGATCATTCTGTGGTCACAGGAATATTGTCAGGGCCCTATGGCCAGACCCATGCACCCTCTACTACTGGTTGCTTGTAATTTTGCTTGTAATGTGGAATTAGGCGAGAGACTCAACAATAATGACAAGCAGTGAAACATGGAGCACAGTGTTTATTTTAGTGAAGACCAATGTGTCCAGTCTTGGGGAGAGCGACATATAGAGACATTGCACCAGGGGAGCATGGGACAAATGGAATCCTTCCCCATCTCACAGCCACAGCAACAGCAGCATCCACCATCATATCAGCCCTCATCTTGTCAAATAAAGCTACACACAGACAGACAGACAGCAATTTTTTTTATCTTCACATATCTCTGATAAACAGATTTCTAGACACAGTCTGCTTGCCCTAGCTCTGAAGAAATACTTAAAAACAGAGTGAGGCATGCTCATTTGGCATCTGATTTCTTCTGGGGAGAATAATAAAAAAGGACAGAGTGGTAGAGAACAGCAGCGCAGGGAAGCAGAGGGGGGAGATTGGGCCAACAATCTCAATGTCACTCGCCTCTGCGCCGTTCGTTCCCCAGTTACCGTTACTAGCTAAGTATACCTGTGTTCTGAGGAGGCTCGGTGCCGTGCATAGGAAAGATGTGTACACACGCATGCAGATGTGTATGCGTGTGTTTCATGGGAGGGTGACAAAGCTAGGGGAGGAGACGGGAAGAGACAAGAATAGGGGTCTCGCTCAAGCCGGACTGTCTGATTGGATAAAAAGAAGTGCCTGGCAGCCAGGCAGACTAGTGCCGGCACATTGTTCATGCCACCCTCCTGCCACACATTTGGCACACAAGCGCTGGCACAGCTTGTAGAGCTCTGGTACTCATTGCACGGCTCACAAGCCACATGCGGCTCCCGGGCACTTTATTTGCACCTCCCCAAAATACTTCCAAATTATCAAATATAGCTGGCAACAGTCACATGTACTTCAAGTAACCCAGCTCTATGCCCAGGTCAACAGATTAATGCAATAATTACTTCCATTAATAAAATTAGTGTCTCTGATCTACCCTGCTTACGCACATTTATTCTGTCTCAGCCATAACCTTTAGTGAGATTGTCATGCATGTGGCTGAAACTTGTTCAAGAGCACCAGCCTGTATCAAGTGTTTTCTCATGGAGCCAAAACAAAGTGCAAATGAAAGGAAGGCAATCTACACACATTTTAACAGTTTAACTGGACCTTGTGGAGCAGGGGGTCGCTGGTTCAGTGGTGAGTGTTTCTACCTGGGGGAAACCCATTGATACCCACAAGCAACTCTTGTGGGTATTGAGGTGCTCCTACAATAGTGGAAACACCATATAATTCACATAAAACTGAGCTGCCATGTTGGTGCCAAGCAAAGCCTTGCTCTTTCCTTTGCTCAGATTGTGTCAAACATGATTTATGAGTGCAATATTGCTATTATGTCATGAATGAATAAATAAGTTTGTTTTGCTAGCTAGCTAACTCTAATTACTTCCTTGGTTGTTGCTATGACAGTAAACAAGTGAGCACCACAGCAGAACTAAAGTGAAATTTGATTGATTTGAATTATGATAACAGCACACAGCTCTGCTGCCCTTTTCTAACCAGCTGTTTTGTTCGTTTCCAAACCTCGTGGTGTGAATCAGAGGTGTGGCTACGAATGAGTACGCCATTTGAAACCACATAACCATGAGCCAACACAACCTACAAATGTAATATTTGTACTCTATATAATTGCGACGTATATCCTTTAAAAGGCTGAGAGTGAAAGGACTGTTACTTTGTAAAATGAACCATGGGTTATAAATGTGAGTGTATTATATACATGTGTTAGCTGTGTTGTTGTAACATTAATAAAGGGGGACCATCCTGTCAAATGGCCCCATTCAACAAGGAACACCGGTTCACAGTGAGGGACTGATGGGGGATTTAACAGAGAATGTGCACATCATGTGAGGGTCACACTCCACCAGGTCACACAATACACTCTCCCTTCTCCATCTCCCTCTCTCTCTCTCCCTTTCTCTCTCTGTCTCTCTATCTCTGTGCCACTTCCAGAGTCTATAGAACCATCTCCTGTGCTTTAGGGCTTTTCAATGCACTTATTCAAGCAGAACACAACTGTGTGCCTCCATCTGATAGAAGGTTAAGGACCTCTTCACTACTCACAAAAAGCCCTCCACACAGAGGTGAGGCCAGGCTCACCTCAGGGAAGAAATCTTTCTCTGTCCTCCTCCTCCTTCTCTTTCACTCTTCCCTTTCTCCTGGCTCGGTGAAAAGAAAGGTTCAAAGGATAATGGCTGTCTTATCACTATGTAAAAGGGGAATGAGAACTCCAGTGAAGTGCCTGGCCTTTTGTGACAATGAAGAAAAGAGCAAAAGTCTATTTCACTGTGGTATATGCACTGGAACAGTCCATGACCACTCAGAAAGAGCATGCTGCAGAAAGACAGTCAGGGGCAGAAGGCAGGGCAGCTCTTTTAACTAAACCTGAGGCAAACACACAAAATAACCTCCCCTTACACACTGGGATGCTGTGAGTATACAGTAGGCTGTGTGTAGTATACAGTATGACTACTTCTGTAAGCGGTAGAGTAACGCAGGTCAAAAGACTCATAGGGACCCAAGGAATCTATAAAGCAATTAATTGGAGACCAACTCTAAAGCCTGCGGCACAATTTGTCTTATAGTGTATGGGAAGTCCATACCTTTAGTTTTTGAGTTTCAAACTCACTCTACCTTGGCAATGACACCAATAGTAATGTGTTATTCGGTTTACTATCTAATGTTTCGGATGTCTTCATAGTAAATTTTGATTGATAAATGAGTCAACTATAACCTTTTTGGGGATGTGACCAGAATGGACCAGATGCTGTCTTGGACTACTGCTGTGAAGGTAAGCAAAAAATGTTAACCTCACTAGACTAACTTCACTATTCTGTCTTATTCTAGTGTATGATTTCTTTAAATAAATGAAAGAAAGAAAAACCTGGAACATAAATCTGACTTACGTAGTTAGGCTGCTGTTTGCTGATTAGTGTTAATGCTGTTAATGCTCTGAACAATATCCTTTAGAAGCTAGCAGTAGTCGATAGCATAAGATTAGTGGGCTTATGCGCTAGTGAAGTTAACATTATTTGCTTACTTTCACAGCAGTGGTTGAACACAGCATCTGGTTCATGAACCGTTCCGGTCACATCCCACAAATTAAAGAGTTGACACATTTATCAATCAAAATTTACAATGAAGACAATCAAAACATTAGCTGGCAAACCAAATAACAAAGTACTGTCAGTGTCATTGCTTCAAAAACTATGATCTGCTACAATACAACTAGTGCTGCAGACTTTAGAGTTTGTCTCCAATTAACATGCACGTTGCACATTGTATGCAACTTATGCTTCTTCATAGATTCCTTGTAGGGACCCTCTGCCACCACCTCTACCACAACACAAACCTCAGTGGCATGACACACAGTACCTCATACTGTATGTGCTCGAACCATGAGCCATAGAGTACCTGATAATAGAGTGAGGATTTCATAAAAATGTGAATAGGGTGAGCTCCAAAGGTAGTGCAGGCAGATTCAGGTGAAGAAACTTAATGTGGCCAGTCAATATAGGAGGAACATGAAGGTGAATCATTCTGGTACTCCAACACTCTGGGGCAAGCACTTATTCTGCTCCTGTCAGATAATATGATGTTAAAAACCACATCCCATGCAACCTCTCCACCCACATCAACGCCACATCCAAATCCATATGTTAGAACAACTTCACAAATACGTAAGAATTCAAAAAGGATTGCTCCTATGAATTATGTATCAAAGGACGAAAGCATCAGTAAAGGCTAATGTGTTCTGTTTTGGGGCAGGGAAGCAGCAGAGGCGCCAGGTGACAGGGGGAGATTTAAGAGCTCTGGAAATGAATTATGACAGCGATTTAGATAGGTGTCAAAATGGAAATTTGCATTCAACCCGCAGCTGAAGGCCAGCAGAGGAGCTTCCCTGCAATTTGGGGTTAACACTGATAGAGATAATGTCTAATGCCATTGGAACGCAGGTTCAAATACACAGACAATGACCTGGTTGACTAGTTGCACCCCTCCCGTTGTTGAGGCTTGATGTCATGGTGGCGGATGGTGTTCAAGGGGTCGAAGGAGAGGAGGGAAGTCGATCTGCTTGAATAGTCACAAGGAATTTGGGTAATATGAACCACTTCTGCCCTGTGACATGCTCTGGAGCAGGGTGGCAGTGTGATTAGGGAGGCCACCCTTCAACTACCTGGGTTCCAAGCCCCGGCATCGGCATGCATCCGAAATGTTCCTGGCTGCTGTTCTGTAGCTGAACCTGTACTCTGACCTCTCTGTGGATGGGGGCAAGCTATGGGGATCAATGACGTATCACTTCATTATTATCATTATTATTATGACAGATAGGGTCACAGTCAAGGAGAAAATTCAGCTGGCAGTGCCCCTATATCAACTCTCCCTTTGCAGCATAGAACATCTAATATTCTATTACAATGATTGCAATTAACAGAGAAATGATAGCGGCCGAGTGACAATGGACAAATTTGTGACAACCCTTTCAATTGTTCTTTTGTAGAGGAAATCTATATCATTGTCTGGGAACGTTGAGCTGCAATGTGCTGCATCCACGCTTGAGCGCTTTTACAAGTGGTGCTTTAACAAGGAGCAGAGGGCAAAACTTTAGCTCCCCATAAGCTCTTGTAATTACACAAGGGGGCAAAAGGGACACAGTTCTTAAATGCAAACCTAGATGGTCAAACTCTTTTTTTTCAGCTCCACAGTAAAGCTCAAGCAAGCTGTGTTCACTCAGGAACACATTTTCCTCTTCCAAAAGGCATAATCCTCATTATAAGGGATGAATGACCAGTCTCACCAGAAGTGACAAAACACAAACCAACAAAACACAGTGAGATAGACTACATACATGTATACTACACCGTATACAATTACACTACAAACATACAAACAACATAGCTGCTTATATTGCCATGAGGGGTGTACAGTATGGCTAATACAAAAGGATAAGTGAGCATAGAGGGTTACAGTACACAATTCATCAATTTTTATACCAAATTACTTATGAATGAGAGGGATGGAAAAAAGTGCACAGGATTCAAGGGTTTTTCAACAGTCATCTGACAGAAATGGTTGCGTATGTAATTATTAATGATATACACCATGGGCTGAATGTCAACACTTATTCTAGTAACTTTCCTTCATGTTGACATTAACAAAATGGCTTGAGAGAAACACTTGAGGAAGACAATTCCTCAAATCTGTCAGGATTACATATTCATGAGAACCCCTGCTCAGCATCCAAGGAGGTCGCTATGGTGATACGAACTGATGTATATTCTAACAGGGATCTTTGTGTGTCAAACAATGCCTCCGAGCATTGTTGAAATGGTTAGTGCAGATCCTTATGTGCAGCCTTCATATCGACACATGCACAATTAGAAAGGTAGTCATACTGCAGCCTGTTCTCATATCAAATATGTAATTATAGTTACAAAAAGCACTGTAATGCACCGTCATTTTGTATGATACTCTATGAACTGTGTCCTTCAACTCCTGGGTTCTCTCCCTGAATCATGCAAAGACGTTTTCATTCAGCAAAGGTTTTTTCTGAGCTAGTGCCTCAGCTATCGCTACAGAAAGCTAAGGGTATTGAAGTCTTTAAAAATGCAAAAAGTTACCTCTCGCTGCCACTTAGGGCCGCCACCAACTAAATTACAGAAAGTTACATAGTGCAGGTTATGCGGCTGACTGTGCATAGGTATCGTACAAATCAATCAACACCTAACATGTTCGTAAGATATCATACGAACATTGCAGGAGAACACTTTGAAAGCTTAGGCCATTCTAAATGATGTGCCGATACAAAAGACTGTAAGGAAAGGGTGACAGAGTGATGCCTTCAGAAGGCTGTTATATTGTGAGGGCAGGCTGTAACACTGCATTGACAAAAGCGATAACTTCACAGCACAGCACATCTCTAGCCCTGCCCAAGCCCATCTCAACACAGACAAGCAGTCAAAAGATGAACCAGTATTTACACACATTCCCCCCTGTAAATCAAGTACCCTATTATGGGTGCTTCATTCTTAAGTAATACAAAACATGCAATATGCCAAAGTAATACTGTCGCCCAACTTGAATGTAGAAGGAGTCTTGTTTAGCTTTTTTCTTTTTTACTTCTTTGAGGTAAAATTAAAACTGAGGTAGATTCTGTCTGGTTCCATACTTCTAAGTCTATAGGCTGTCATTACAATGCACATTGCGTAATATGTAGAAAAAACTGTTTCTTCCCTGCACCAACCAACTTTAAGACAGCTTTGCAACTAGGCTGAGAGACGGTTTATTGCTGGTCAAAAAATGCAAGTTTGACCCTTTCACACAAAACAGGAAGCCATTCATGAGGTCGTTCCATCCTATATGATGTGGGCCTGGCCTTGCCTATGGCCTCACAGAGGCATGTCCACACAGTTGAGTTCAGCATGCTTGAAGAAGTAGGCCTTGGCCTCATCCATCAATCCCCCTGTCTTCCTTTGCCAAGCTGCAGGGAACTACCCATTATGGAGTCATTTTATTAATAGGGCCCCTTCCCCCTCCACCACACTCTTGCAGAGTGCCTCTTCATTCTATCAGAATGGAGTATGCCTGCGAGCCACCTCCATGAAACTACCGAGCCAAGCCCTCCCTCATTCTCCCATGTGAAAGCTCAGGCTGGGAAATATTGTGCTTTCGAGCTAAAATAGTATTTGGAGAGGTGAGCAATCCTCGTGGCCTGGAGCAAACCGTTTAACATGGAGGACTTATTTAAAATGATGCATTTCCTCCTGCCAAGCCAATCGGCATTCTCTTTTAGCAGACATGCACATATGAAACAAATTATACACAAACTGCCCTCTTCTTCTCTCCTGCCGGTAAATGTAAATATAGCTGCAAGCGGGAATGATTGGAGGGCAGGAAAAGGTCAGAAGATGCTCTGACATATTTGGAGAAATTGGGTAAGAAGAGGCTGCAAAGGGTGAAAATGTTGTGTGGGAACAGTACTGTTTTAAATGGGCTAACAGGTCAAACACGTTTCAAAAGATAAGGAGGTCGCAGTTAAAAGGACTACACATCTTTGTATCATAACCACTGTCCACTTCATATAGGACAAGATTGATTTTTAATAATAAAAAACAGCTGGCTCAGTGGAATTTTGGTGTCAGTCTTGGGGTGAAGTTGCACCTGTGCTTTCCACCTGTAAAGACCATGTCTATACAGCCGGCGGATGTCTTATATTGCGTTGTCTGAGGAGGAATGCTGTGCAGTGCACTCCCTGTGCACTGTAGGTAAAGCTACTCTTCATCTTGTGTACATATAAACGGCAAATAATTGAATTTGACATTTAAATAATCCACATATTTCCAACCTCTTCCGAAACCAATTTTACATCATCAGCCCTTGGGGGCCTATTTGAGGTGCCGTAAATATGACCATGTTGACTCTGCACCTTCTGGAAGAAGAATATCAGCTTCTTCTTGGGTGAAGCTTTTATGGAAGTACCAGTTGGGACTTGACGCAGCCATCACCACATTGGGCAAGCACACTGCTTTTAAATGAGCTGATTTGATTGGGCAGAATTGAAGCCAGACCTCACCACACCTACTGATAATGTAGTCCTCTTAGTCCAACCTCTTTGACCACTGCCTGCAGCTGTGCACCTCTGGTCACCAAAATACCAAAATAGATTGGGTACGCGCCATACGCCATAGACTTTAGCCCGGCACCTTGCACTGCACCTTGATTTTACGAAAATAGAGCCCATAGTTAGTTAAAATCTTCAAATGATCTCCAAGACCCCCAAGATGCCCATCATTCCATTTAGTGATAAAGTTAGTGTTTGTTACAAGAAAATAATGGAATACACTTGGATACATTTTCCTCGTCATTTAAAGGCCTAAACCAGCCCCCTAAATACAGTATAGTCTGTATAAATAGTCTGAAAGGAGTTGTGAGTGTAACCCAATGTTCTGATTTTTGTCATATTTTAAGATGTCATATTAGACTGAAAGGGTCTGTACACTTAAAAAAACAACAACATAAAAATAAAAAGGGAGTGTGGGTGGGGGTTAGTGGTTGGGCAGGTGAACATGAGAGAGAGAATGTGTCCTGCCATTTTTGCTTTAAGGGCATTAAGTAATGTGACTTTTATTGACCTCTAAACCAAGGAACTGCAACATAAACAGGTCTGTGGCACAGCTTTCGGTGGCCTGTAATTGACACAAATAATAAAGCACTTTCACAATAGAGATGTGTGAGCTAAAGTAGCTCTCATAATATACTAGTAAGTAAAATACTGGTTTAAATAGATTTCCATTTCTTCCATTTCATAGCTAACCAGAATATAAAGAACAAGTCAGAAAGAGAGCAAGATCATTTTCTGTGAAATGAAAAAAGTAATTGTATCTTTGCTCTTCCTCCCAAGTTGTGAATCTAGGTGATGGCCATGAAGTGGGGAGGTCAATTTCAGTTCCCTCTTTGTTACTGATGAGAATACTCAAGAATGCATAGGGCTCCTGGCTATGCTGGTAACAATATGACACCCTGTTAATGTTTTTGAATAACAACCTGGAAAATAAAATTGAATAACACACTTTCTCCATTCATGAATTAATCAAAGACGGCATGATCTGATCACACGGATCCAATGAACATTAATCTGTCTTAGGAGACAAGGTGTGTATTGTGTACTTTGTTATCAATATGTGAACAAGAGGGATAAAATGAGCTGGTAGCTTGAAGAGCATTCAATTCACTCACAATGGCCACTATCCCTAATACCTGCAGTGTTTTACTTAGATTAGGCTTAAGGCCATTTCAATAATATGACATTTCTCCTCAGAATGGGAGTGGATGAGCGCCAATAAAAAAACATTTTTTTTCTCCCTTTCATGCAAAACACTTTCATCTGTCATTTTGTGATAGCCCGTCTCTCTTTGTCAGCATAAATACGGGAGCCCCTATTTGAATACGGTTACACATCCCTCTATTTATTAAAGCTTGGATTAACATGACAGGAAGTTTTGTCTGGGGGCTCTTTAAGATGGCTCAGAGAGGCAATCTGGTGACAGTAATAGGATCCAGCTAATATACTTGACTGATGCTCCTTTCCTAGTGTTATAAAGCAGAACAATGGGAGTGGGGTTCTGGGAGTGAATACATTGTGATATGTAATAGTGTGTGTGTGTGTGTGTGTGTGTGTGTGTACGTGTGTGTGTGTGTGCATGTGTGTGTTTGTGTGTGTGTGTCCGTGTGTGTCCGTGTGTGTGTGTGTGTGTACGTGTGTGTGTGTGTGTGTGTGTGTGTGTGTGTGTGTGTGTGTGTGTGTGTGTGTGTGTGTGTGTGT
>CABFOQ010050668.1:9669-22408 GCA_900660455.1 Gephyroberyx darwinii
CGCTCCCCTCACACCCCCAGAACTACAACCGCACAGTCTCACTTTTGGCACAGTTCACTTTCTTGTCCCTGGGACTTTTTTCCCATTAAAATTGTTTTTACTTTTGCACTATTTGCATAATTTTTTGTATTTGAACAATTATTGTACTTGTATAGCTTCTTATATTTTTTATTTGTTATATATTTTTTATTATTTCCATTGTAGTTTTATTTCTTTATTTCTTGGTGTTACTCTATGTCTGGCTGCTGTAACACAGAAATTTCCCCCCGGGGATTAATAAAGTACCTACCTACCTACTGTCCTTAGTGTAATACTGTCTAGTTAATAAAATTGTTGTTTTAACTACTTCCTACATCCCCAGCTTGGTATTTGCTCCAAATTTGAAATAAATTGGTGGAGATGTCTGCCAGGCACACAGCAATGCGTGCCTCCACTTGTGTGTCAGAGGGGGGGAATCAGTGCCGGCTCTGGCCTCCGGGGGGCCCTAAGCAAAAAGTTTTTTTGGGGCCCCCGTCTACGATAAATCACGTTCCACAAAAGCAGTAGCTTACAAATAAAGACAGTTCGGTTATAAAATGTCAACTAAATGTATTTAACAACAATATGTAATTACCATTGCAACAAAAATAGATATGATACAAACTACAAATAAAAAGAAATAGTTTACAGCAGTAGTGTCACGGTTTAACAGGGGAACCCAAACGCAGACTCAGACACGGAATGATGGAAAGAGATGGTGATTTATTAGTGAGGGAATCTGGGGAAAGGTGGGAATGGATGAGGGGAAGAGTCCAGCAAGTGAGAGCAGGAGGAGGCCGGAGGGACTGGTGGTGAGCATGGCTGGAGAGTTGTGTAGAGGGAAAAAAGAAGAGGACCCAGAACCGAACCTTGCAAAACCCCAGTAGCCTGCGTGGTTCTGACCCTCTCAGCGTCACCTTGTAAGAGCGACCTGCCAGATAGGATGCAAACAGGGAGGGTGCAGAGCCTGAGACACCCATCCCCTCAAGGGTGGAGAGGAGGAACTGGTGGATCATCATGTCAGACGTTGTAGACAGGTCCAGGAGTATCAGGACAGAGGAGAAAGAGTTCGCTCTAGCGGCATGAGCAACTCTGTAACTGCAAGCAGGGCAGTCTCGGTCGAGTGACCCACCTTGAACCTGGACTGATGGAGGTCCAAGAGTGCAGTTCTGACACAAACCCCTCGCGTGGGCGGGTTTTATTCAGGGGTGCGTCACCATTGGCTAATGAGTTTTTGAGTGACAGCTCAGTGCCCCGGATGTTGTTCAGTGCAGCAAGCGGAGGTTTGTGTCAGAACTCCAAATAAAAAGTCAGGCAGCGCAAAGGAGAGAGCTGGCAGCGCAACTGCAAAAGCTGACAGAGAAGGCAAAAGTCTGATCAGTGAGAAAGAAACAGAGGGAACTGTAAACAAAAGGACATATCAAAAAAGTAAAAGACCAATGGTTTACAAGATTATACACTGAAAAGCCCCATTTCTGACACTGAACAGAAGCTCCCCGGCACTTAATCTATTCGGTAGTAATCGACAATTAACGACCGAATATAAAATCATGCGGCTCCGAAAACAGGCGGAATCGTACCACCGTTTGGGCACGGGAGTCATTTTCACTCAAGGAACATCTGCCATCAATCTCGATGGGGGGCAGATATACTTACCTCGTAAGAACAAAGGGAATTTTCACACCTGCGTGCCATATCGTAGTTCACGCCAGACCCATATGGGGGGAGCAACATGCAGTAATGGCTTTCAATTTCATTGGAAGACCAGCTAAAAATGATGATGTTAAATGGGATTTTACTGGCCATTCATATGTCCTAGGACAGGTATAATTGGTTCTGTGCTTAGCTTAACTCCTCCCAATTTATTTATTTATTTATTTTATTTATTTTTATCATAATGTAGCCTATTCATTCTGAAATTGCCATTTCAAAATCAGACGATTAGTTGTTTATTTCATTAACTCTTGTCAGCACATAATTAGTGTACCCCCAACCCCCAAAAAGCATTAGGCAATATTATGTCTATAAAAGTGGTTTATTGCATTTACAAAAAAGTGACAGTGCAAGGAAGAAAAAGTGAAAACAAGTAAGTGAAATAAAAATAAATTAATGAATAAATAAACGTGCAAACTAGTGAAAGTAAGTGAGTAAACACACTCAAACACACACAGGGAACACTGCAAAATAAAAAAGTGAAAAAATTAACAAAATAATAAAAGAATGGCTTAAAGTTGGGGTCTAAATCTGGTGAGCGGGTCTGGGCTGACTGTCTGAAAAGGCAGCAGACTGCTGCATGGGGCAATGGCTGTGTAGATAGCCGTGGTCTTCCTCCAGCCTGCCCCCAAGAACATGGCAAAGCTCCGACAGTTGTGCTAACCTAAAAATGCCGTGGAAAGGCACGTTAGATAGGACTGGTGTGGTTCTATTGTTATGACTCAATATCAGCCTTTAACACCATGCTAATTTTGAAAGGTTTTGCTCACCTGTGATAACATCCACATCAATATCAGGAAAACTGGTGACGACCTCCTTCTGTAGTGATGTTGTAACCGCATCGTAGTGTGGAGAGGTTATGCTGTTAAAACAGAAACAGATTGTTCAGTGTTGGTTGTTTCCTAATTAGGCTGTACACTTCTAGCAATCTAGCTCCAACAAGCATTCATACCCTTCTTGTGGATCATATCATTGGATGTTGTTCTCATTGTTGTGCAGCCTCTGTACCGCTTCCTGTAACACATTAGAAATTACAAATCAGTAAGCTACATACCTTACATATTAGTTAGTGAGAAAACCTCCCGCTGAGGCTATGGTCTAACTGGGTTATCTATACCTAGCTAGCTAGCCAAGTTTAAAACTTACCGCCATGTTTGGACAGTGTGTCCGTTTAGTCGATGGCACCGGCCTCTTGGAGGGGGGAGAGATTATATCCGTGTCATTGCGGCGCTTGTTGCATCGTGTATCCATTGCATCAAGTCATCCACTGATTTTCCCTACTTGGTCTCAGGTCACTCAAAGTCCGTCCAACTCTTCCAATGGCAGCCAAGACCAAATTCGCATCTAGATGCCCCGAGCTACTAGGGTGAATCGGAGTGGCATCAGCTGACTGAACCGATGTTGGGTGGTGAAAGGACTACGTGGAGCCATTCCAAAATATATTGGGAAAATATCTCCTAGTTTGCAACATTGTTGCAGAACAAGGATGTTTGCACCTTGAAACACACAAAGAAAACCCTAATGTAAATTTTGATATTTTAACCTAGGCTGCTCTTATTTCATAGCCTAGGTTACTTGGTTCCGTGCGGCATCTGACTGCCTGGCTATTAGGCTATGTGAGGTCGCGATTATTAGCTGTCACGGCCTCAGCCATGCCTCCAGTTTCCTTTTGTTTCTTGTGTTCTCCCTCCCCCTTGTGTTTCCCATGCGTCTCTGTCTGTCTCTCTCTCTGTGTGTGTGTGTGTGTGTGTGTGTGTGTGTGTGTGTGTGTGTGTGTGAGTGTGTAGTGGGCGTTGCACTCAATCATCCCTCCGGCTCCAGTCCACACCTGACTTCCATCATCCCATCAAGCCTGCAGTATATCTTCCCCGGTTCTCCAGTCACTCTTCGCCAGATCGTTGTTTCAGCCACTGTGCTTAGCGCATGTCCCTGGTCGCCTAGAAATTATACTTTCTTGTGTTCCTATGTCTCCTTGTCTTGCCTCTAATTTGTATCTTTCTCTGCTCCAGGATCAAGACTCACCATCCCGCCTGTTTGCCCTTCTATCTGCCTGCCTGCCTGCCTGCTCATTCCCTCATCTGCCTCCCCAGCCACGCTCGCCTGAAGTTTCCCCGGCTTCCCCCCTTCTCTCTCCTGCTGGTCTCGCCACTTCACCCATTCCCACAGAAGTCCCCCGGATTCCCTCTTCAATAAACACCTTCTCAACCTACTACTCCATTTCTGAGTCTGCATTTGGGTTCCTCTGGTATATTGCGACATTAGCCTAAATGCAACGCATGTCAGCGGAATTGAAATGGGGAGAGAAAGACACACAACCTCCAGTAGCCTAATATATTTTCATAGCATTATAACCAGGCTATTCATAGCCTATTTTATATTCAGTGCATGCATCAGGTCTACTCCATATAGTCCAGTGTCAAGCTTTTTTTAATCAGGCAATAGTTTGGCATACTAGACTGCAAGGCTCGTATAGCATGATATTGCTGTGTGTGCAAAGTTTCTGACCACCAAATAGGCTATCTTATCAATTCTGCCAGAGAGTAAAAAGTTCACCCCCTAAGTGGGGTTGATTTTTGGTGGGTCCATTAGCCCTGGATATTTTGGTCAGAATCAATTTGTATGAGGGGTAATGATGGAAAAATAGGGTTCAGGTTGAAAATGGTCAGAGTTATGCTTTAGCTGAATCAAATGAGTCCACTTATCCCTTCATATGTTTGGAATGTTCTTGTACATCTGGCGTGCCATATCTCTCCTTTCCTGGAGTAATGGATGTCCATTGCTGGTCAACATGTCCAAGTTGCATAGACAAAGAAAAACTACAATCGATCAATTTTATTTTTTCTATAATGAGGCAGGCCTCTTGTTTCTGTGAAGATGTGAAGGAAGTCTACCTGGTCGCACATGGCCTGTATGTTCAATTCTGATGATGCTTACCTGTGCCGTCTCCCATCACCCATTTCCCCTGCACACTTAATCATCATTTTCATCCCACTGTTGTTCTGAAGGCATGTGAAATCAGTTTTAGTGGTGCTCACTATCTCCATGTGTAAATGCAATAGCCATCCAATTGTTGACTAGCACATTGTTCAATACTTTTTTTCTTTTTTGGGGGAGAAAATAGTCAAAACTGAGTCTATTTATTTTCCAAATTGACTTTTTACAATTCTAAAAGTCCAGCCTTTTATAGCTCAAATATTTTGGAAAAGTTGTGGAAGGGTGAGTATATTGCATTCACAATGCTGAGGTAATTTAATTTTTATATCTCAGCATCCATTGGTAAAGGCCTATGATCTTAATGTTAACCAAACTGATAGACAAAGTACACATTCTTATTTAACCAGACAAAGCCAGGCAAGCTGACTACAAATACTTCAGCATGCACCAGTTTCCCTTCATATAGTTTGTGAAAGGTGCGGTTGTGGTTAATTTGGATTTTTGTTCAGGGCAGATTCCTGTTTTGGTTCACATTCTGCAGTAATTTCTTACAGTGTTGGCTACTGCTGAATGAGTAGTGAGGAAACATTAGTGTGCATTATACTGGGAAAGCCTTATCCTGTGAGCTCCATTCACATACTACACATATCCTCCTTTTCTCTCCATCTCTCTGCCTTCCATTCTTGGCCAGGGGAAAGAAAGAGGGAGCATACTTTATAGTGACAGGCAGAGCGGCCAAATACCAATAGAGAATACATCAGCTTGGCAATTATTGGATTATCTCATGCTGATATCATTACCGCCGAGCATTCACTCCAATCATTGATTGCATTTTTCAATTTACTTCACCATTAATGCGAGTGGCCCGACTGAACAATCTTCTGATGAGTCCATGGCTCAGTCGATAAGTCCCGCCCCACATGTGCCCGTGACAGGATGTTTGTGTCTGTGTGTGTGCACATGTTCAAGCATATGTGTGTTCATGCACGCGCGACAAAGTGTGTTTTATGGAACACTTACAAAAAATAGACCAGTTTCTCATTCTCTCCATTACTTTAAGGGCTACCAATCACATCCAGTAGGTCAGAGAGGAACAGAGTGGACCAACTGATTTTGAAAAATGGACCCACAGGCAAAGTGAACTGCAGCCTTTAAATGCTTCAAGTGAGGCACCGTGTGCTGAACAGGGCTAAACTACGCCGTCTGATGGTTTGTTTCTGGCCTTGTTCCTGAAGCACAGTATTTACATTTCATAGATTCAGGTGACACCCCCATTCAGAAATAATTGCAATGAGTGTAACAACAGAATAACCTTTGAAATATAGACTAAATACATAATTTCAAGCAATACTAGGAAGTACAAGAGTAAGAGCCATAGTGCCATGTCAATATTCCTGTGAACATAGAATAATCATGTAAAGTGCTAGGGAAATAAATAAAAAATAACAGCGAAGGAGAGAGGTAGAAGTTTTTTTTCTATGAGAGCAAATTAAGCAAGTATCAGAATCAGAAACACTTTATTGCTAAGTATGATTGCATACAAGGAATTTGCTTTGGCACTTAAACATTAAACCACAGCACTGCCAGCATGGTACACGGACCCACAGGACTCATAATAGTGCATTGGACAGAACACACAATCAGTGGACTAAACAATGTACAGCACACAATAAACTTAACTCTGCAATATGGCATAAGGTAACACTGTATGATGTGTGTATGTGATGAATAGAGGAGGTAGTGAGGTTCCCTATTGTGCAACATGGACAGGCAGGTAATAAACATCTTAATTTACAACAATGTACATTACAATGTGCAAAACTTGGGAAAAGGATGGCACCCAGCTCTCTTCCTTGCTCTGCCAGTGTACCAGGCCTTGATGGAGGGTAGCTGGCAGCCTGTGATCTTCTCAGCAGAGCTGACAACCCATTGCAGCCTGGCCTTGGAGCTGGAGGAGGCAGATAGAAACCAGATGGTGATGGAGGTTGTGAGGAGAAGTAGAACTGGGCATGAGGATATTGAATGAAATTGTCTTCTGGTCCAATCTTGGACACATTCTGCATGTGTGTAGGGTCCATACTGACCCCAACAACGTTGCTGCTCTGAGGGATTGCCATAGGCCTCCAACCCAAAAGAATTTCCAATCCATAGAATCTCAATGCAGGCTATGTTGCACCAAGGAAACAAGGCAAAACTTAAAAGAGATAAATGCAGCAGACCCCAATTGATCCCAGCCCTTTAAAGCTGAGTGGAACACTGACTGCGAAATGGCTTTTAGGACTTTGTGTGACTTATTGGTAGGTTGACAACTTCACCTCTGCTGGCATTTGTTAATCCTAGATTACCTTATGTTCTTCACACTGATGTTAGTCAAGCGGGATTAGGTGCTGCACTCCACCAAGAGCATGAAGGCAAGCTCCAAGGTGTGGCATATGCCAGTAGGGGGCTGTCGAAAAGCAAGCAGGACTATCTGACACATAAACTTGACTACCTTGCACTTAAATGGGCCATATGCAAAATAAATCCATGACTACCTTTATGGTAGTTCCTATAACTTTGAGATTAAGTACAGGGCAGATAATACCAATCAAAATGGGGATGTGTTAACAAGGAGGCCCCGAGACCCTTCTGAGATCAAGAAAAGGGAGAAATCAATGAGTTCCACCACCATGTTGTTGATGGTAATCATGATATATTTGACCAAACATACTTTTGCTGCATTGTGCCAATGACAATATTGAGATATGATGAGTCTGCAGGAACCTACCATACTCGCAGAGACACTGACTGTGGATCCTTCTGCAATCCCATTCAGTTATGTAAGCCTTGCATTCCAGGGATGTCTCAGGGTGACTGGTACTGATTGCAACAAAGAGGACCCATTCATAGGATCATTTACTTCATTGAAGAAAATGTAAAACCTCCATTTAGAGAAGCCAGGCTAGAGCCGCCTGAAGTGAAGCTGTTCTTCAGAAAGTGGAACTGTCTTGAGCTTCAGGATGGAGTGCTATTCTGGGGGTGTTTTGATCAATGAAACACCAGTTCTCAACTAGTGCTGCTGGAAAAATACAGCTACAGTATAGGGGGTCCAAGGACTTTGTAAACCTTATCAGACATTGCCATCTCACCCCCGAAACAGAAACATTTGGGCCTGTGACAAGGCAATCACTTCTCTGACCTTCACACTGCTTATCTCCCCCAGACTCTTAAACACCCTTTATTAACTAATTCAGAGGACATTCTAATGATCTGATGATCAGAAACTATTTTTCCTACACCTGAAACCCTTCACCAGTTTCATCCACAAATATGTGTAATTGTAATAAATGTACATTGCAAGTAGTCACTACTAATGAAACAATGGTGGATGATTTCTCTTAGAATGCAATATGACTGGGTCTCATATGATAGATAGTTTAATGAAAAAAATATATCTGTGCACCATTAACTGACACAAGGTCTTATTTTTACAATAGAATCATTCTTAGATTTGAACCAAGGAAATCTAAGAAGTGTGACGCAACAGGCAGGGGTGTCAATAAAAAAGTGGAATTTTTGGGGTGAAGTTACACCTGTGCCTTCCTCCTGTGAAAACCACATCTAAAGCGCAAGTCAATCACGCAGTGCTATTTTCATGGCTTTGCACACGTGAACATAGACTTGTCCAATTTTTTATTGTGACACATTTTGATCACAGTTTTGACCGTGGTGGTCTTCGTCAACATTTTGACCAAGTTGGTCTCCTTCAATGTTTCGACCAAGTTGATCTTTGTCAATGTTTTGACCGAGTTGGCCTCTGTCAATGTTTTACCTAGTTGGTGTTCATCAACTTTTCAACCGACTGGTGTGTTTCGGTTACAACCACAATAACAATTGGTGGAGCAAAATTGTGGTGCAGACCTACTTAGAATTTTACTGTTTAATCCTTGTCCAATACCAGTGCATGAGTGCTTGATGTGCATATGACCTCAATTAACCCAATGAATGGAATGATAACATCAGAGCTTGTTTCCAAGTCAGTTAATGGTCCATCTTCATCGATACAAAAAATATGGTCCACTTCAAAAACAATATCAGTAGTGCTGTGTGTTATGTCTTCCCATATTTGAAGAGGAGTCACAATGACATCATGCTCTTGCATGTATTTAAAAAGATTAACAAAGTTGAACTGGGTTAAGCTCAGTCCATAATCTCTTTGATTACAGGGTATCTGCACATTTGAGAAAACCAAATTTACAACCTTTTAATGCTACCTGGACCAATTTAAAAACCAAAATAAAGAAAAAAGCTGGCAAAACCAGCCTATTTCTGATTGAACATAACCAATAAAAGTTGTGAATTTATAAATGGCCAGTATGAAAAAAGGACACCAATTAAGGAAATTAATTGTTAAGGGACATGAAGTCCAGTTGTGTTTAGTAAAGCAGATCTCATGCATACTGTACTACTAATCCTGTTCTGTATTAATCTAAGAGTGCACATGCCGTGCAAAGAAACCTGTCACTACATGGTGAAAAAAATAAGACCTGTATTTAAGTCATTTTAATACTTTTAAATACCTTTAATTTAGATCATTCATGCTTAGACTTTTTCAGACTTTTTAAGTACCTGCGGATACCGTGGATTAGGTAATGATCTGTATTACCATCATCATCGTATCATCTTGAAGGTAAACCAAGTTCTGAGCACTGATAATAAACAGTGAGAGAACAGTTTGTGTGACTTATTAGTTGGTAGCTGTTCAGTTTATTAGCCTGCTAATTTGTTGTTAGAACACACATGCTTTATAGCAATATCATGGTAGGAAACACCCAGCCTGACGAGGAGATTACTACTCTTCCTAATTTAAGAAGCTTATATGAGGGTCCATGTTCAAACTACACACCCACTTGCAGAGACTAAAATGGGGGCTTCTGCAGCCAAACAAGCACGTATGACAGAGCATTTCTGCTCAGCTCCAATAAGCACCTTCTCCGTTGCTCGCCAAGCTGCCACGACTGATAAGATGGTACATTTCATCTGCAAGGACATGCGACCCATAAACATTTCACAAGGACTTGAACTTCAGGAGTTAATCCACCAGTTTGTTGGGCTGACAACTGATGGGTGGACTTCAATGGCAACAGATGCTTATATGGTAGTCACTGCGAACAACATGGATGACAAATGGGAAATTAAGGAGATGGTTCTTAAAACACTGGAGGTTAAGGTGGAGCATAAGAATGTTGCTAAATGCATTGGGGACATACTGGATGAGTATAACATTAAGAGAAACCGTTATGGGCTGTTGCCACTGATAATGCTGTAAAGCAATTATATAAGCAGAGTGGAGATGTACCTGAGGACCTGTGGATGTGCCATACATTGCACACACAATCAACCGTGCTGTCCGACAAGGACAGGCTCTGAAAGCCATTGAAACACCAATCAGCAGACTCAAAGCCACCGCACTTTAATAAGTTAAACAACTAAATTAGGAAACAAATACCTGACGAAACTTTTACTTAGAACATTAATGAATTGACCTACACCTACACCACAACAATCTTTTTCAGATATCTTATTTTTCTAGCCTGGATGTTATGCACACAGCTACTTCTCAAATGGACCTCCACGATGGAACCAGATGTGCTTGAAAGGAGATTCGTGACCCAACTGCAAATTTTCTATTGTCTCGATTCAAGGTAGCTAGCTGTTGTTTCAATGAATGAAGACAAATATGTGAGCATGTCCTCCCAGCAGGCTGTAGCAGCCAGGCAATATTGAGGCCGAACCGTTCCTGATGAAACTCTTGGTGGGTAAAGACGTTAATTAATGCTGTACATAATTCATGGGGCCACAGACAAGTGACGGCCAGTGATGGTTGAAAAGTGTAGGAAAAGCTCTTGGTAAGGAATGATTAGCAATAAATTACCTCCGCTCACTCTCTCACAAAATACCACACAATTTAACATTCATTCATTCATTTTCTTTCCCTGACTGGTCCTTTTCAGGGTGGCGGGGGGGCTGCAGCCTATTCCAGCATGCACTGGGTGGAAGGCAGAGAGACAACCTGGACAGGTCACCGGTCAATCACAGGACTAACACAGAAACTCACATTCATACCTATGGGCAATTTTCTCTAATACACCTGACTTGCATCAGGGTTTCTGCAGGTCCTGAAAAAGTCTTAAAATGAAGTCTTTTTCAGTTTTAGAGGTCATAAAAAGTTCTGAGTTATTGGTGCATTGTTTTTCTACTTTTTTTTACATTTTCACATTCACTGCAGTGGCAATATTGGTCTTTTATTCAAAGATTCAAGATTTAAAGGTTTATTTGTCACATACACAGTTATAAAAGTGCAGTGAAATGCATGGTGGCATACTCTGAACACTGTGCTAGAGATAGAAAACGAAAAGGAGACTAAACTAGGAGATACTACAATATAAGAAACAAATAAACAGTATAAACAATATAACATTATTATTATTAATAATAATAATAATAATAATAATAATAATAATAATATTTTTGTAGCAGTCTGAACAGTCCATTGTTGGGATGGGTAGTGTCTTTAATGATCCTATTTGCCCTGGTCCTGCACTGCCTGGTGTAAAGACAACACTCCCACCGGGAGTGTCTCCACCACACCCCTGTACTCATCCTCATTGGTGGCTGGATGGTGTTAAATGCACTGGAGAAGTCAAAAAACATGATTCTCACAGTGCTCCCAGGCCTTTCCAGGTGAGAGTACGCATGATGCAGCATGTAGGTGATGGCGCTGTCAACTCCCAAGTGTGCCTGGTATGATCAAGGCTTACCAGGTGTGCCTGGTATGCGAACTGCAGGGGGTCCAGAGAGGCTGCCACTAGTGGCTGCAGGACCAACCTCTCAAAGGTCTTCATAATGAGAGGTAAGGTCAGTGCCACTGGTCTGAAGTCATTGAGGGCACTCCTTGTTGTAGAAGGCTTGAGCTGGTGGGGGTTTGGGGTTGGCTGTGTGCTTGGCTGGGGATCGCTGAGTCAAACCTGTTAAAGAACTGGTTTAACTCATTTGCTCAAGCAAGCATTCAAGCAAATCAACAAAAGAATGGCTCAGGAAGAAGTTTAGTATTTTGGAATGGCCAAGTCAAAGTCCTGACCTAAATCTAATTGTGAGATGATGTGGGAGGACCTGAAACGGGCTGTTCATGACGGACTGTTCATGTGAGACGCCCTGAAACCTCACTGAGTTGGGCGAGTTCTGTAAGGAGTGGGCGAAAATCCCTCAAGGAAGATGCCAGAGACTGATCACTGGAGGTGCCACAAGTTATTGATTGAAGGAATTCACATATTTTTGAGGAATATCTGAGTTTTTGTTAAATAAACCAGTTTTGTGTGGGGCTCACAAACTTTCAAGCATGACTGTATGTATCTTTCTTGGTATGGCCGTGTGTATCTAAAAATTTTTTGATTTGATGTTGAAAGGTAGAGGTCTCATTTTTGTATACGACTCTTCTAGTGTTCTACTTGACGTGCCAGCAGAGGCAAGTGATTGTCAAGCACCTCACCTGATGCTACATCAGCACATCATATTCACCACAGAGTAGAAATTGCATCTCTAAACTAAACACTGTCTGCATAGCACATTGCTTTTGTCAGATGCAACCTAGTGCTGAAAGGAGTTTCACAACTGTGTCACACCGCAACTGCAACTCACATAATCCCTTAGGGCCCTGAAGTCGCCACAATCCTTCACACACTGAAAAACAGCAATATCACAGTGGCATAGTGAATGAGGTGTGATGACACTTTAAAATTAAGTAGCTAATTTTCCGTACACAGCCACAACGTGTGAAGGTCTTGTGGCTCTGCAAGTGTAAGTGCATGTAAGTGCATACAGCAACCAACAAAATGCTTAATTATTGGTATTTCGCTTATATATAACCTCAGTTTTCAAACATAATTTTGGCACCTCATCCCTTTTTCACAAATGTAAGAAATATTTCTATCCTGCACTGTTTAATTAGGAATCTATTCAGTGTGTGTGTGTGTGTGTGTGTGTGTGTGTGTGTGTGTGTGTGTGTGTGTGTGTGTGTGTGTGTGCGTGTGCGTGC
>CABFOQ010050668.1:22428-33572 GCA_900660455.1 Gephyroberyx darwinii
TGTCTGCTTGAACTCCAGACAAAAACACCACTACAAGCCTTTGGTAAGTTGAAGAGCACAATGCAAGACAAGTGTAACTTCCCCAAGCTTAACATACTGTTAAGGTAAAATGTAGTGATCCACTTGTTACCTGTTCCCAGAACAAAGCAATCCCTTTCCTCTCTTTCTTTGGCTCCATGTTCCTTTTTATGCTGTTGGCAAGAAGGCAGCAAGAGATAGATGAAAGAACGAAGAGGATGGAGGGAAGAAAGAGAGCTAAACAGAGCAATAGAGTGATTAAGGGCAACACTAGAGCAGAAGTGAGAAGGGGAGTGAGACAGAAATATAAAGAGAAGGAGGCATTTTGTCCACGGCGGAGACAGATAGAGCGGGACAGAGGGAGAAAATAAGAGAAGAGCTTGTCCTCTGCTGTTGCGCAACACTGTTCTTCCGAGGGACAGAGATGGAGAGAAGAGGTAGAAAGAGGTAGAGAGGTAGAGAGAGAAACTGTAGCAACAGCGAGTGACCCGTGGTCACAACTGCACAGCCAGCCCTCGTGATGTATCCCTCCTTTTCTCCATTAAAGACAAAATTAAGTTTTCAAATAAATCTTGATCGTGTTTTCTAATTTTCCAAACAATAAATGCCTGCCAAAAAATGTAGTGTTTTGTATTTTGAAATCAAAATCGCATAATTATAGTGGTTGCTACATTGCATACCAGAAGGCGAATAATACTATCATGTATTTTTTGGACAACCCCTCACCCTGCAACTTCACAACTTTCAAAGAGTGGAAACAATAGGGACAAAAATGTTTAGGTTTGGTCCACTGCTGTTCCTATAACAGAGTAATGGAAGTGCAGTCCAACTCTTCTGAGTCACTCTCTACATTTACGATGGAATGATGTCATGTCCCACCCCAACATCCTGTTTCAACTGGAAATAGGTTGAATCATAAAAGCAAGAGACTGTTGAAATACCACTTTTGCCAACGTTGTCTTAAATTATAAGTGTTGTTAGTAATTTCACTACATGTAATAAAACGAGTAGTAGTGTTTTTAGAGGTTTATTGCTTTTTTTGTCATCTTGAGGCATAGCAAACTACTGCACCTACTAACTAATTTTAACAAGACCCTTTTACTTTTTTATTTTAAGTTTACAAACAACAAAATGTTTCCACTCCTTCTATGCCTTGGCTGTTTATTAGTAGCATGCTTGCTAGATGTTGCTATGTTGGCTTGTCAGCCTGTTAGCATGGTTGCTGGTATAATGATTCTTTAGAATGCTGATATGTTGTTGGTTTGTTAGCTTAGCATGCTAGCTGACATACTGGCAAAAACTTATGACTAACATATAAAATATGGAAAGATAGGATTAGCTTCTCATTAAGACAGGACTTACATAGCATGTGGTAGTATAGACATGGTAGTCTGAGTGAGTAGTAATACACTGTTCTCTCATTGTTTGCTGATACAATTTGGTTTCTGAACTGCTGAGTGGGCTGTTCTAAGCCAGCAGTGTGAGAATGAGTTTGGAAATTATTAGGTAATGTTGGGAATTAGGGATAAACTCTAATTCAATGAAGCATCTGTGATGGGAGGTAAAACTTGATAACCCCAGTGACATACCCACACTTATAACACAACCCTGTAGCATTTAGATTAGGTGTCTAGTGAATGGTGCTGCCTGCCTGATGGTCCTGTAGATGTAGATGACCTCTATAGTCACTATTTGTGGGTTAGTACATCATTCTTTCTGACATCTGAATGGGCTTCTGTATGAATGCCCCGAATTATGGCAAGTATTGGTAAATTCTGTTGTTTTGATCACACTGGAGTTTGGAGTCAAACTGATAATGTTGGTACAATTGGTAGAAAATGGTTAATAAAATGACCCTAATTTTCGTGTGTGTGTGTGTTGTAAGATAGTTTTCACTTGTATATTGGTAGTGATATATAGCATATAGCCTACTGCTCTTCTGCATTTGGGATTCTTTTTCAGCCTCTACACAGTAAAAATTAGGGAGTAATTTTCTCAGAGTGAATTTTATTTTACTCTGAATGAGTCATTTTTGCTCAATGTTGAGTGTGTTGTCTATACTTTGCCTCTACAGTGGGAGCTAAAAAGTCAGTGTAATCCCGCCCATAAACTCATCCCGCCCATAAAGTTTCCTTTTTACCGTGATCAGCGTACTTGTTCTCTTCTCGCCAGTCACCAGGTGTCGCTTCATGATTAACTCTGCATAGTGTTGCTTTTAGCTAGCTGACTAGCTGGTGGTGGTGTGTGTATAGAACAAGCCCTTCACGACATTTAAAGGAGGAATATACAAGGAGAATTGTCTCCTTGTTACCATACTTGGCTCATCCCAGGAGAAAGCTTGGCTATGTAAGTGGTTGCTCTTGAACCCAATTTGTAATTCATAAAACTTCTAGGCAAAGGACGTCATTTATTTTGGACACTGTTTGAACAAAAGGTAGTTGCACAAAACTTGGTAGATATTTATGTTGAACCAAGTTTGTAAAATCATCTTTAAAATGGCCAATAGGGGTCACCACAATTTCTTTCCATATGGACTTACAGTATAGTACTTTTCTGGGGCTTTTATTTTTAAACTGGGCTTTGTTGTTTGAGAATGGAAGCCTCTGTCCTAGTGGCCTTGCTGACTTAAACATACAGTTAACTGCATGTATTTGTTTGTTTGGAATTTATCTTCTTCTGTCACTGCATGCATTTTGCAGTAACAAAAAGGGTTTGAACCTGTGAATCGCCGCTTGCGGCTATATTTGTTCCTGTTGTTACTTCAGATAGTCAACATTGTTTTCTCTCCAGTATTATCAAAAGGTATTACCATTTTTTTATAAAAAGGTATTACCATTTTTTTTTGGCTGTGAGATAGCTGACACACTTAATGTACCCATTTACAGTAAAATCTTAAGTGTGAAATGGGTCAAACACCATGGAAATATGTATCGATCGGGTTTTGTAGGTTGTGTCAAAGTTCAAGATGAGATGCCAGTATTTCACAAAATCCAGCGCGTTGTTGTAAAAGATGAGCACATCTTGTTGATTGCATTTGCCTTAGACACACTTGTCTTGATGAACATGTTAATGCTTTTAGAGTGCCTCGAGCAACAAAAAGCCCTTATGTTGTTGATATTAAGGAGCTTTTCTATCACAAAGCATTTGATATTCAGATGTCATATTGTTCAAGTTGCCTCATTGTCAAGTTGCCTCATTGTCCCATACTGTTTCCTGTGATTTGTATTTAAAATTGCGGAGCACCAATCTTTTTTTTTTCTTTTTTTCTTATGAGGGAGAGGGAGAGGATAGGAGGGCTAAGGCCCTGTGGGGAAACCCCATGGAGATACAGGGTTGTAACCCTCTGTTTTCTATGTGTTTAGTCAGTGGTGGTTTTTAGAATTGTTGTGGCATGCATAGATGGAAGAGGACTAGTGAGAGCCATGCCCCTGTGGGGAATTACCCCCTGGAGGCACAGAGGTGTGGCTTACCTTTTTCAGTTTAAGCCTCACAAATTTGTAAACCACTTCTGAATCAGCCGGAAATTTATTTAATTATTTAATTAATATTTCATTTTTATATTTTATTTTATGGACTTGGAGATTTACATAGACTTTATTTAAATGTGACATTGAGAAAGAGCTCTGTTATTTCTGAATGTGAAAATAAAGTGTAGGTTGTTTCATACAGTGCATGTTGATTTCTGTTTGCAGTCTGTATGACTTTGAACACACGCATATACATAATTAATGTTTTTCCTTTCATAGTTGAAAGACTAGCATGTAGCTACCTTGGCAAATATGAAAATAGTGGCGTATTGTTGTACCCATATACCCACAACGTGGTTTCAAAACCAGTGTATGACCTTGCGCATCTTTCCCATCTTAACCACTTACTGCACACTACATGATAAAAATGGCATGTAATTCAACATAAAGACATGTTTGTGTATGTGTGTGCCTGATTTGTGCGGGAGCTTCTGAATGTTTCAACGGGGAAGAATCCCCCCCCCCCACCAAAAAAAATAAAAAATGCAAAAAAGTATGCATACATCACTTCCCACAAAAAATCTGAATTTGTCAGCTCATTATGATATGATATTGTGAAGTAAAATGGCAGATGGAGAGGAAGCAAGCAATTCCCGTCCGTCTACAGGCTCACGCAACCCCCGGGTTCCTGGCAACATGGATGTTTCAGAGAGAGCTCGGTGACAGATCAGGGATACCCCAGTCTTCATCAGGTTCCCTTACAGCTGGTGAACAGGCCAATATCAAAATGCAATTTGCAGCAATGTCCCTAATGTAATCGGGGCACCTCGGGCGAATAATATGTTTACATTAATCATGAACATTTTAACACTGTCATTGTGCAAATAATCTGTGATGGTTCTGACAAATGTAGTCGCCGAATGGTCCGGGTCAAGCCATGATTCATTCCTACTGTCACAAAGCAGTGTGGGGTGGAAACTTCAGGCTGGAGCAAAGTGACCATTGATAATTCTAGGTTTTATTTCATGCACCCTTTAAACCACTTTCGTAACCCACTGATTTGACACCTTTGGGCGACAGTGGTTGTCCGTTAAAACCACGGCTACTTGCCTCCTTTGTAAATCCACAGAGCCCACAACAGGCGCGCTACAATGCAGTGCACCGCCACGCTCTCTCTGTGGTAGAGTGCAGCATTGGTCTCCTAAAGGCAAGGTGGCTGTGTCTGGATAGTACACAAGGCAGATTATTGTACCAGCCAGAGAAGGTCTGCAAAATCATGTGGGCGTGTGTGCTGTTCTGCAAAACCTGCCACTGAAAATTGGTACGGCCACCTAATGATGTAGAGTTTCTTTTTTCAACCATTATGTCAATTCACTGAAATTATGCTTCTTTTCATGACTGATTTTGATTTTGACATGATTTTGCCATATTACAGATAAAATTAACTGTGCAAGACATTCATATGCAAACAAGGTTAATTAAGGGTGCATCGACTCCTGTTGGAGTGGGCATTAGGATTGTGCAAACACTTTAATGATGATTGATTGTTTTATACATCTGGCCCCAGTTGGTCAGAGACACATTTGGTCACATTAACAACAATGTGTAAATGCAATTTGTCTCCAATTCACATATAAGAGCTACGTCAACGGAAATCAACATTTGCATGCAGATCCAACCAGGAAGCACATGCAAAACAAACAGGCATCAGGCATCTTGGATAGTAACATACTTGTCAGGATACTCGTGGATGGGGAACAAGTGAAAAACAAGGTATTTACTGTTTTTAAGAATGGAAATATTATGAGAGGGAGTGACGCGTGACAATCTGCGTTTCGGTGAGGTCAAGACATGTCCGATTTCAGTGGGTAGAAGAAAAATAGGACTAATCAACACTCATGGAGCCAAGAAATGTGACTGCTGCTTGTTCAATGTTATGCTGGTTATGCATGGTGATATTAACTCTTCACTAGATGTTTCTGTTGGCACTCTGCTCTAATTAGCTTGCTTCCATTTTACTTGAAAATGTGGCTTATTTACCTCAACTACAGGCTAAGCTGCACCAGAGACATGTCGATGTTGTTGCAATTCCTACTGGTCGATGATAAAGGTTGATAAAAGTCATAGATAAATGGGAACCATTACCTAAATAGGGTAATAGACCTCCAATTGCTGAAAGAACATATGAAACATTTAGGCCTAGATCTGCCATTTTATACTGTGGAGATGTACAGTAATTGAAGGCTATGATTATTGTGACGGCTGCAACTACAAGCCACACCATCAACCCAACACACTGACGGTGATTTTTTATAAATATACACATTTTTAGAAATACAGAATTACACTGACACCAGGCAGCCTGTTAGATGTTTATTAGCCCTGTGACATGGGCATTTAACTGTATTGAGTGCATGCAATCTGATTATACTTTCATGTGTCAAGTGTCCGCTGCTGGGAGCCATCCATCCTTGCCACCTGGCCAACAAACAAAGACAGAGCCGCAGCGTTGGACCAGCTTATGTAGACCAACAAGGGTGGTGTGGAGTTAGTCTTTTGGTTGTGTCCTTGGTTAGAGCACTTATTATTTTGACTTAGTTCTGTTCATGTTGACCTAGATTGTTGGTCTATGGCTCTAGAACAGTCCTTAGTTATCTACATGTTTTCTTGTTACTTTGTTTTGTTACTGGTTTTGTTACCCATCCTATAAAATGTAAATATTTTGGGGTAATAACCTGCTCACCCAGTCCTTCTGCAAACCCCGGGTGCCTCACAATTATCCATTAAGCAGACAACCATAGTAAGTACACAGGAAGTTAGCAACACAGAAGCTGGCTATCTACACTTTCTCTGACCAACTAAGCAGACAAACAAATCATATTAAAAAACTATACAGAACTCAAGAAGCATCCCCAAAGCCTGCTCAATAAACTTCTACAACAGATTTGTAATTATAGCCAAAAATGGTTGAGTGCAAGGAAATCTGTGATAAGATGCAGGTTTCTTCCTGCGTGAAACTACCACTTAAAAACAAGACAAAAATGTCATCCACAGCCAAAGTTAAATAGCACACTCATTTGGCAAATAAGTCTTACTCCAAGAGGAAACGATAGTTATCATCTATGGTGTTGCATCTGATGGTGGTTATATCACTCGTTTGTTTTGTGTTTCTTCTTATCTGAATTGGCCTTCTACATGTGTTTACCTTGGATTATGGCACAAGGGATAGTAACATCTTGTCCTGTGTATTAATGAAAGCTATAACTGCTTGGCTAATAAAGTGTGTGCTTGTGCACCAGGCAGTATGGTAGAAGTCACACAACCATGAGCAGCTCTAGGTTGGTGCGCAGTGTGTTCACAGCTCAGAAAGTAGCTCTTGATTTTCTAACTGTAGTGGCTAAATGAATGCAAAGCCAGGTCTTTGTAAAGTACTGCAGACTTCACTTCCAAGTTTCATATTGGTTAATTGATATAAAACAATTATAATAGAGGAAAAGCCCCTTGAGGCACTTAAAATGCATTGCATAATCATTAATCAAAAGTTAATCAAAACCAGGGTCCATGTTCATGGGATAGAGGGCCGTTTGATCGCATTTGCTGGCCCACACAAGTACCACCAAAGCCCTTTTCTGAGCCAGGAAAAACCCTGAGATGGATCATGTCACAAATAACTAACAAAAATTCAAAATGTCAAGGTATTCCTTTGAGTCAAAAATAAATGATGGTAATGTTTGTATAGCTTATTTAACAGATCTGCATTAGATTTTGCAAAACAAGTTTAGAATCAACTAAATCAATTCTGCGGGGAGGAACTGTCCCTGTGAATTAATCACATAGTGGAATGCCATCCCAGGGATCCATAGATACTTGTCATCCCTGGCAATGTTGTCAACCACACCCATTAACTCAAAGAAATCTTTTTCCTCACTAAGACGGAGTACTTTCATTAACACTAGAAAGGCCAAGCCACTGTCAATTGGAAATATTTCAGCTTTTAAAATGTCTCACCATGACATTTCTCAGAGCAGTGTTATTAGATTTTAAATCACACAAAGAAACAGTAGTTATTACTAATTACATTTACACCCTTCAATTAACAATTTGTTGGCCTTCTCTTAGACTCCCAAAATCCACTTCTAGGATTAATTAATTCTTAAGCAGAAGCTCAAGTTCTCTGGATGTTCTGCAAAATTCCAACAGATCAAGATTCTCAGAGAAACTTCCTACCAGTATGACAGGGAGACTGTTAGAAAGACAGCATGAAAGAGATAGGCAAAGACAAAGAGAGTAAGATATATAAAGTGAGAGAGAGAGAGACAAAGACAGACAGAGAAAGAGAGAGAGTAATCAGAGCGAAGAAAATAAAAAATAATAGATAATCCTCTATCTACGGGCAGAGTTGCTGTGGATGGAGCTCCCAAAAGTCACTGAGGTAAGCAGTTTGAGAAGTGTAAGAGATGCTTTCTGACATGGTGTTGAATTCATAGGCTGGTCTGAAAGTGCTGGGGAAGAACTTGAAGCCTCCTCCACAAAATACCATGGTTCAGAGGTGATTCCCGGAAACACAAATACACTGATTGTTGGGAAGTGATTGCATTGTGGGAAAGTAAAAAGTAGATGATTTATCAAAGTAGATGAAGTGGATATCATATAGCATATTATTGGAGAAGTAAGATATTGGCCATCGGTCTGGAGTTCAGATGAAGGGATCTTGAAGCTGCTGGGCGCCTGAGCTGGATTTACATCACATCTACAGGTGCCATTTCAAAATGGTTGACTGTCAATTGGTCAGTGGCTGACTGTCAACTGGTCAATTATCAGGAAGAAATCCATTGCTGCAGAAAAACCACAAACGTATACCATTTGCCAACAATCAGAGTGCTCACAGTGCCTTCCTGCACCATAGGTTTGAAGGTAGGTCTGAACTCTTAAAGAGTCATTTTACACTGAATATCTTTTGGTAGGTAGATCAGTGGATTTTAAGAAAATAACTACACCTGAGGCTGCATTCCCATGTGTAGAGTCATTGGGGTATTACTCAGTTATGTTCCTCAGCAGCCTATGTTGGGACAACGGGCTCAGTACTGAGTAAGCTCCCCAATTGCTGTTCTACCATTGGGCAGTTTATTCATGAATTCACATACAGTTGCTATACAGGCAGGGTGATTTAGACCCTTTTTGGGGGGCTTCATCTTCAGCCCCCCCTAGAAAATCTAAGTGATTTTTTTTTTTTTACATTACCTAGGCTAAGGCTACCCAACTCATAGACATACATAATGATTTCAAATAAACAAATAACCATAGTGATTTTCAAATCTCCTGCTCCTCAGTGGTTTTAGTGAAACCTGAGTGTCATGGAGAGGATTTCTTGTTCCCTTCTTGAATACATTGTATCCATACCTCCTAAAAGACTATGCATGTCACGGCTGTTCAGCCTTTACCCTCACTTTCCCCTGAATTCTAGTCTTGTCTGTTACTGTCTTCCTGTTGTTGTGTGTGTCTCTCTCCCTCAGTGTCTCTCTTCCTTGCAGGTTGGTGGGCATGTCACTGAGGGCTTCCATACCTGCTCAGCTGTTTCAGCTTTTTGCCTGTTTTGTACCTGCATCTCCAATCTACCAGTAAAGCCTGCTTTACCTTACTCCCTGCCTCCTGCCTCTACTAAGCTTTACAATGCAGGTCTATAGATGTACTGGTCACTAGCTGTTGGCCTACTAGTTTTACTCTAATTCAGAAAATCAATGTGCATGCGCAGTACACATTAAATAAAATGTAATTAATTTTAAAAAAATCACCCTTCTCCAAGGGGGCTCAGCCCCCCCAAACCTCATGTCCGAAAACCGCCCCCGTATACAGGTATTGCCACTAGCCTGGATATTGCCCCTTGAATTGCTCATTTTCATTTCACATTACATTACAGGCATTTAGCAGACACTTTTATCCAAAGCGACTTACAATAATTGCATTCAACATAGGTAGGCAAGAGAACTACTAGTCACCAGAAATCGTAAGTGCATTTCCTTCATAAACAAGCATCTAAGACAACCAGTGCTAAGGTAAAAGTGCAATAAGTTAGCTACCTACTTTTTATTTGAATAAATGAAACATAAGTGAAGCAAGTAAACAAGAGCTAAGACAAATAAGTGAAGACATAAGCAAGTGCTAAGAGGAAGGGTCAGGGTAGTGTTTCTTGAAGAGGTGGGTTTTCAGCCTGCAGTGAAAGATGGGCAGCGACTCTGCTGTGCTGGCATCGGTGGGGAGTTCATTCCACCATTGTGGGGCCAGGACAGAGAAGAGCCGTGACCATGTAGATTGGCCGCAGGGGCCTCTGAGCGATGGGGCAACCAGTCGCCTCGAGGCAGCAGAGCAAAGTGATCGGGCGGGGGTGTAAGGCTTGACCATAGCCTGGAGGTAAGAAGAAATATGAAAATAGTGGCGTATTGTTGTACCCATATACCCACAACGTGGTTTCAAAACCAGTGTATGACCTTGCGCATCTTTCCCATCTTAACCACTTACTGCACACTACATGATAAAAATGGCATGTAATTCAACATAAAGACATGTTTGTGTATGTGTGTGCCTGATTTGTGCGGGAGCTTCTGAATGTTTCAACAGGGAAGAATCCCCCCCCAACCAGTCGCCTCGAGGCAGCAGAGCAAAGTGATCGGGCGGGGGTGTAAGGCTTGACCATAGCCTGGAGGTAAGAAGGAGCTATTCCTTTCACTGCCCAATAGGCTAGCACCAGGGTCTTGAACTGGATGCTAGCCTACAGGGAGCCAGTGTAGAGAACGGAGAAGGGTAGTTGTGTGGGAGAACTTGGGGCGGTTGAACACAAGACGAGCTTCCAGCTTTCTGAACAAGCTCCAGAGGTCTGATGGCAGACACCGGGGCACCAGCAAGGAGGAAGTTGTAGTAGTCCAGCCTGGATGAGCACCCACGCCATCTTGTCAGTGAGGAAGGGGCGATTCCTCCTGATGTTGTAGAGGAGGAATCTGGGCGTGTCACTGATGTGATGTTTGCTGAGAATGACAGTTGGTCATCCAGGGTCACACCCAGATTCCTTGCAGTCCGAGTTGACGTCACCACAGCATTGTCAATGGTGATGGCCAGGTCTCGGTGCATCACAACCCTTCCCTGGGAGGAACACCAGCTCAGTTTTGTCCAGGTTGAGCTTCAGGTGGTGCATCGACATCCACTCCGAGATGTCTGCCACGCATTCCTGCGTGCCTCCACTTGTGTGTCAGAGGGGGGAAAAGACATAGCAGTGTGTCATCGGCATAGCAGTGGTAGGAAAAGTCATGGGAGTGGATAACAGAACCAAGAGATGTTGTGTAGAGGGAAAAAAAGAAGAGGATCCAGAATGGAACCTTGCAGAACCCCAGTACTCAGCCTGCGTGGTTCTGACATAAACCCTCTCAGCGTCAAGTGGTAGGAGCGACCCATCAGGTAGGATGCAAACAGGGAGAGTGCAGAGCCTGAGACACCCATCCCCTCAAGGGTGGAGAGGAGGATCTGGTGGTTCACCAGGTCGAACGCTGCAGACAGGTCCAGGCGTATCAAGACAGAGGAGAGAGAGTTCGCTCTAGTGGCATGGAGTGACTGAATTGAACTGAATTTTTTTCACTCATATTGTCTCATTCTCCACCTTTACGTGTGGCT
>CABFOQ010050678.1:0-12152 GCA_900660455.1 Gephyroberyx darwinii
GCTTTTATGGCTCCTTTTGCAGCTGTTAGCATTGATATAGAACACGGAGACAAACCACACAATTGACAATAGGTGGATGTGCTCGGGTGACTGTGACCCCCACTGGAAAAATAAAAGACAAAACATTCAGCCAGCTGCCCTTCAGGCTGATATCGGCCTCAATTTACCAACTGCCAACTGTACCAGACACCTGTCTGACACACCTTTTTCCAGGCAGTTTCACACCAGCTCCAGGCCTCTTTTTCTCTCATTGTTCTGTGCTTTTCCATCTCCAGCACCTTTTTCTTTTATCTTGTTGACCTCAGCCTTCTCACACAAAAGTTTTTTCATCAATACATATTTTCCTGTGTTTGCCTCCGTCCTCTCCACCAGCCATTCCCTCTTCAGGGTGAGATGCTCTGTCTCACAGCCCAGGACTATAGTGGTAAAATGAATTATAATTCCAAAGCCACTTAGGTTGCTGAGTAGTACAGACTTATGTTCTGACACTATGCATTTCACAAACCACAGTTCTGAGATATGCTGTCCTTATGCAAGAGCTTGACTCACAAATCCAGGGAAGCAGACTTGATAATGATGTCTGGCTCTTTATTAGCAGAAAGAATCTCAAACCTTCAGACCTTGTCCAGTACAAGTTTCCAAACTTGTATTCTTCACTTTTCAGCTGTAACTGTAGTAAGTGAACTAAGGTAAACGGTCAAAAGCTTCACAGTATCCTTCTTAACGTCTTACCAGCACTGAACATACGCAGAAAACCAATTAAATATAAATAGGCCAATATCTTATCTTAGAGACTTAACTGCATCAAGTGATCAATATAAAATGTCAACATTGATTATGAACACATTACTATAACATTACTAATAACTAACAAGGACAAGGACCTTTTCATCTCTGCAGAGGTGGTGCACTGAGACAGGCTGTCCTTCTCCCTGGTAATCCTGAGCCGGAGTTGATGGTGTTCTTTCACTGTCTAGAAGAAGGTGGAAATGTTGATAGATCAGACAGTGGACTCTCTCTCTCTCCCTCTCTCTCTCTTCTCTACATCTAGTCGGCATCGTTGGCCAGGGTGATCTTCTCTCTCTGAAGTTGCTTGGCTTTTCGCCCCACCCTCTCCATCTCCCTGTTCAGGGTTCAAGACAAACATGGGGGATGTGTGTTCATCAGAATGAAAACGTGCATTATCCGGTCATTCTGAATTGACCACAATTATCCATTCATATTGAAAACTACATTTACCCAACACAGTTTCTTAAATTAATGTTGTGACATTAAACATCTCAACCTGAAATGAGTAGCAGAACGGAGATGGTAGAATGTAGAAACAGGCCAGTTTTCACTGTGCGCCAACAGATCTTCCACTCCATACTGTGAACACTGAGCACCTCCCTGTAACTGATTTTCCAAGTTTCCAAGTAAAGGGTGACTGTACTTTTTTTTGGCATTTAAACTGGTGCTGTATCCAGCAAATCAAAGATGTTGCAATGAGTTAAATGAGGGCCCATTTTTGTGCCCTAAATTCTAGAGTTGAGCAACAACCTAACTGGCATTTTCTGACTTTTTTGAATTTTGGCATATTCAGTGCACCTAAATCTAAACATTCTTACTTTTCCCATCTGTAGAGACTTGCTTTGCATCACTACATAGTAATTATACAAGAAGAGGATGAAACTGGATTATAATTTGCATCCAAAAGGAATACTTTGTCAGTTGTTAGGGTTGGGTGGCACTAAATCTCAGCCCATTCATTAATACACAGGACAAGATGTTACTATCCCTTGTGCCATAATCCAAGACAAACACGTGTAGAAGCCCAATTCAGATAAAAATACAAATGATACAACCACCACCAAATGAACACCATAGCAGACATCCGCTCCCATCTCTGCATCTTGTTTTCTTCCACTCGTTTGCCTCGTCAACTCGGTCTTCCCAGGGGACTGTGAGCTCGATAAAATAAACCAGCTTCTACCATCTTCCTAAGCTTTTGACCAGTTTCTCTATCACTGTTGTCACCTGTTTATCATCTATGAAAAACCTCTTGTCTACTACCTTCCCTTTAACAATGGAAATACTCCTAGACTTACTTGGCTTCACTTTCATCCTAGCCCACTGTAGATTGCTATTTAGTTTATCTAGTAACCTCCTTGTACATGGAGCTGTTGACGTCATAGTCGTCATATCGTCCATGTACAATCCTGATTGGTGGGAGGCGCAGCCCTCCCTGCAGCCTTTTTCCACCCACTACCCATCTTGAAGCTCTAATAATGACCTCCGTTGCCATGGTGAAAGCAGGCAGATATTTGCACTTCCTCCAAATATCCCTCAAGCTCCTGTTTAGATGCCCTAAGACTACCATTCTTCTCCTTGCGAAATAATGACTTCACAAATCTAAATGGATCCTTCACATCTGACTGCAAACTATTTATACCTTCCTTCTCAACCGCTGTAGCCTTCCTCCACTGCCTCCTAAGCTGGATAAGTCTGTGTCTCTTGTTGGCGCCTGGATTTAACTACCTCGACCTCTAACTTCTTCCTTTTCTCAAAGACGCCAAACCCTTCTACTCCATAATCATAAATAATAGCTGCCATTTTTTCTAACTTACTCTCAACGGTTCCTTTAAGCTTGTACTGCTGCTGTTGCTATCAAACCATCGAATCAAGCACCTGTCCAGACATGTTATCTGCTTACACACACACTTACTGAGAGCTGCTATCATAGCTCAGGTGGCTCAGTTCAACATTCAGGTCCAACCTCCATTTCAGCAGGCTAACAAATACTTAGATGTCCTCATATTCCATGGCTTCTGTCACCTCCAGGTGGTTGGATTTGGAAACAATGTCAGTGGCACTTCCTAGCTCACAGAAACAAAGCAAATAAACACCATGAACTCAGCCTTCATGAGGCAGCTGTGTGTATATGTTGGATAGCTCACAGTAATAGTCACTGTCCTATCCAGCCACTTCTAAATCTGAAACAATGTAGCTCTCCACAATCTTCTCCTGACCCATGGTTCGCAATAAAATGCTTCCAGAGAGATTCAGCTTATTCATCAGACCCACTGTGCAAAATGATGCTGTGCTCCCTGGATCGAGGAAAGCATAAGTATGCACTGTCTTATGCCCCTTCTTGGATTTGACTTGCACAGGTACTATGGAGAGTTTACAGTTATGTTCACTGGCCCCAGTAAGACCACTGGTTTGAACAGAGATCGTGGCACTGCTCTAACTGCCTCCAATTGCTGTTTTGCTTGTTCTGGATATCCTTCTCTCCCCCTTTGGTAGATATGAAGAATGCTGGGATGCTTTAGATTGCATACTTTACATGTGAGACGCTTCCTACAGTCTTTGCTGATGTGCCCAATACACAGACAGCCAAAACACACACCACTTTTCTTTAGGAAGTCAATTATCTCACTATGTGCCCTCTTCTCCAATAGATGGCACACCTCCAATCCACGTCCACCATCACAGAACAAACACGTCTTCTTACTGAATGATCCACTCTCCTTTATTATAGTTCCTGTAGTGGAACTATAATAAAGGAGAGGAGAGTCTTTTCTAGCTGAAATAATAGTGGCGAAGCTACTCCCCTTTACGCTATAACCAGGCTGCAACTTGAATTTTCTCACCTCCTTGCTTGCTGCAAACACTGGAGTATCTTGTATCTCTCCAAACACTGGATCCGTTGCAATATTCACTTTCTTTTCAATGAAGTTGACGATGTCGGCAAAGTACCCTGCAATTGAGCCTTTCCTGCAACTCACAGGCTACAGTTCTCCATCTGTCCCTTAGCTTGTAGGGCAGTTGCTTTATAACAGATAGCATATTGGCAGGCATATCCCACTCATACATGTACTGGACCTCTTCCATAGTATTGCAACATCCTCTAAGAAAGAGACTGTATACTTGTAGAGCTGTTGTATCATCAGATTTTATTGATGCCCATGAAAGAGCCTTTTCAATGTAGGCTGAAGCAATCTTCTGTTTGTTTCTAAAATGCTCTGTAACAAAGTTTTAGCCTTGGCATAACCTCTATCTGAGGCCATATGCTGACAGCTACTGACGGGCTCCCTTGACTGCCCCCTGGTGTACTGCTCGGGGAAGTGTAGGAAGTCTCTTGGGTTGTTGGTGTTGCCTTCAATGTTGTCCTCAAATGCCCTAATAAATGTTTGATATTGTAAAGGATCACTGTCAAAGACTTGAACCTTTCTCTTTGGTAAGGATGAGAGACACTGTTGGTGAACTAACAAAGCTGTTATTTTGTTTTGTCTCTCCATGATTGTAAATACAGGATTCTGATCGCTGCTTCCTGGCACCACTGCTGCATTGTGGGAGGTTACATTTGGTGAGTGAATGTCTACATTGGTGCTTTGTGATGTATTCTGGTGTTTCTGGGGCTCCGTGTGCATCAATAATGTGGTTTGAGGTTGAATTTTTCCATTTCCATTTCCATCCGTAGATCTTGCTCCCATTAGGTGAGGGTCAGTGTTGCCACCTGCTGGGAGAATTTGTCCATCCTGTTGAATGCTAAGAGGCAAGAATGAACCAGCTTCAGCATTGAGAGCTTTCTTTCTATTTTATTCTCTCTCAAAATACGATTCCATGCCATTAGATGTTGAAGATCCCGCTATTTCCTGGTCCCCAAGAAAACGGGGGACCTGAGGCCTATTTTGGACAACAAGCTAGTGGTGGCAAGAACACTCGATTACCAATGCCTTCCATTTGGCTATTCCCTAGCCCCGCACACTTTCTCAAAGTGTGTCGAGGTGGCGCTGGGCCCGCTTCATCAACGAGGGATAAGAATTCTATTCTACCTTTGAGCCCATGGGAGAAGGAAGCCAGGGAAAGAACGAGGTCACTAGTGGTGCACCTCTCCTTTCTGGGCTTCACCATCAATTGGAAGAAAAGCACGCTGTTCCCCAGCCATCAGTTGGTGTATTGGGGTGTATCCCTAGATTCAACATCTATGACAGCAAAAGCTCTCACCCCAGAGGCAAGTAGCCATTTCGTCGACGCTAACTGCATTCCACGCCCACAGGGTCATGACAGCCCTGTTGGTTATGCGTCTCCTAGGGCTTATGGCAGCAGCTCACCCAGTGGTTCGAAGGGTGCACCTCTCCGGCTGGTCAGTCCTCTGTTGGAGAGGGTCAGACAAGAGCATCTAACCCTCATTCTTGTAGCTTCAAAGACTTCACAAACAAAATCCAGTACATGAAATGAATATGTGCAAAGGTGAAAGTGGATGCTGTGAGATTTGCGGTCAACAGAAAATGTGAGAACCCAAACCCACCCCCTCTCTACCTGTGCAGTGACTCACAGGTGACTGAATTATAAAATGAATGAAACAAATATAATAAAGAAATATATCAGTTTGCTTTGCATGATCTGCTGCTTCCAGACAAACTGGGAAGACCCCTTCAATATGTCCACCCCTAATTGGAAAATATTTACATATATGTACATATTTACTTATATCAATTATTATATCCGTATATCCGCCTCATTTATAGGCCTTTCAGTTAAAGCTAATTTACACTATTGCTAACCATAAGCACTGAAAAAATGAAAGACTGATAATAGAGTATATGTACATTTTGCTTTGAAGGAGAGGAAGACAGTACAGTAGTAACCTTTATTTGGTTACTTTGTTTGTGGAATAATTCGACCCGGTCTTGACGGACACTGGTCCTGCTCGCTCTCTCCGCTCTACATTCCGACTCGATCCTCCCGATCTCCTGTTGAACTCATGCACTCAGTCAGGCTCTCACTCTGACGCACACACATGCACTGTGGACGTGGATACCCTCCATCGCATGTCTGAGTGATGCCATACTCCAAATACTTTGTCATATTTCCTACTTTTGGCTTTTTTCCCCTTTTGATTCTTTCTCTGCCGTGTGTTTGTGAGCCGACACATCTTGTGGTGTCTTGCTTCCGATGCACATTCACCCGATGCACATTCAACCTTCATACAATTCGATACATAGCGATTAAGGTCATGGTTCAAAATATGTTTGTGTGCTATTACAATAGAGAGGTTGTCACGTTCCGGTCGAGAACCCAAATGCAGAACCGACCAGTGAGGCAAGTTGGGTGAAAAACAAAGTGTTTATTAGAAGATATAATCCGAAGGGAAGGGAGTGGATAACCAGGCGGGCTTGGAGGCGGACGGACAGGTGAGCGGCGGAAGATCCTGGAGACAGGAAAACAGGTTAGGACGAGACAGGCAAGCGAACAAACAAATCGGCAGGCATGAAAACGCACTAGTGCAGGCAAAAACTCCAGCGCTGGAACAAACCGTAACAAGGCGGTTATGATCCAGCGAAGATTGGTGTTGGTGCTGGGTATTTGTAGGGAACGTGAGATTGATTGATGAAAGGCAGGTGTGCTGATTGCCAATTGAGATCTGGTGTGCAGAGAGAGGGGACACGAATAGACAGACAAAAACTAAAACACACCAGGCACACATCACACACACCAAAGAGGCAGGGAAAACAACAAAAACCCACTCACACCACTCACGGAGGCAGGGTCATGACATAGGTAGATTTATTCTCCTCATTAGAGGAAATGTGTTTCCAAAGTCTGTACACACGGGAAAAAAAAGGTTAAGAACCCCTGTTCTACATGGTTTGCCAGTAGGAGTTACTCCTCTGATGTAACCATGCCAAATCAATACCAAGACCCATACCTGAAGTCAGTTTGTTGGTCAGTAATGACCAGTTGGACCCTAAACCATTCCAACTGGTTGTATAGTGAATTTCTGAACATCAAATGTCTCTTAGAACTGGCAGGCTAGATGCGAAGGCAAAACACTACTCAGAGGGAAATATGGCCCACCCTCATCGGAGTTTTACTACTCTTGAACAAGTCTCCTCTATTCGTGATGGCGGTGTCCCAAAACTATTGTCACTGAGAGAAATGCATAGATACGATGAATTCAATGATTCCTCAAGGTCTCAAAGACAGTTTTACCTTTAAACCAATTTCTAAATATTGTAAATAGTATAAATGTTGAGTGTCATTTTGTAATTCTTTCATTCCTGGTCTTGATGTCACTGCCCTCTAGTGGCTGTTACTGCTCTGTCCCCTCCTGCACATATTTGTCACCGACTGTCTCTGATAAGACAGACTGCCATTGAGGGAGGCCAACAGGGTAAACGTGTCAGCGTGGCACCTATGACAAAATAAAGTGCCACAATTCAAAAAATAATTATAGGAAACCAAGAACATGAAGAATTGAAGTGACTGCCTAGTTCAACACAGTTAGGAGTGTTGCCCTGCCCTAGTTCTCCATCGGGGTCATTGCTGGACAGTGTAGTAAAGCTGTTTTGACGGCTGGTGCTGGCCCAACACCTTACTGATGATCTCAGTCAGTTACAGCATCTGTACAACATCTCCCCCTTGTGTCCTCTTTCATGGACAACCATGTCAGACGTGATGGGCTGCACTTACACAGGAAAAAAAATCTTATTTATATCTCCATGGTAACTGGTATACATAAGTACATAAGTACATAATTTCATCTTTCACCAGAGGGGTCAGAGTGCATGGGCAGCCCAGTGTAGCTCCATTGGAACAGGTGCTGGCTTAGTGTCTTGCTCAAGGACTCTGCAACAGGCGTGGTCAAATCTGTCACCTTCCAGATACAGGACAGTCTCCCATTAGACCACCAAGACACCTTCAACATGTACGGTCAAACAGGGACTTGAAGCCTGGACGCCCAGGTAAGCTGTTGGGGCTCTAAGAAAGGACCAAGCACCTGTTAGCTCTGTGTGACTGTACAACGTTACAAAGGGTCTGATAGGTGCATTAGTTTTGAGTTATGGCCTCTGAACAAAATCTTATCTTAATAGAACTGGAGATGTAGCCAATACCAAACACATTAATACAGACAGTCATGAAACTCACAACTAGACTGGACTGTATTGGTGATGTTTCATGTGATATTTACAGTCCTTCAAAATGTTCGATAGAGTAAATGATGACAATAAAATACTGTTATGAAGTTTTATTGAACTGAAGTGACAAATTAATAACACATCATAGTAATGAATAAAAAGTAGTACAATGCTGTCCTGAGGTTTTGGTGTCCTGCTAGTGGTCATAGGAGGAGTTAGGTCCCTCTGCAGTCCAAACAAAAAAAACTGACTTTATGCCTCTTGGTCCTAGCTGGCCACCATAAGCTAGGAAGGCGTGTGTTTCTGGCCCAGTCCCAATGTCACCCCTAAGGCCTAAACCCTGAACCCTCACAGACTTAATTTACGTCACCTGGTAAATGCTTGAGTGTGAGAGGCTGCAAAGGCTCCAAATTGTATAAATAGGAATAGGACAGCACTTTGCGACACATATTTTACACTTTTCTACACTTTTTATTTTACATTTTTTACTTTCTTCACACCCAAGGCACTAAAGAGACCGACTGCCTGATCTAAACGTCTTCCAGGCTCTTGCCTTACAGAGTGGATGAGAGGTGATTGTCAAATAATCAATTTACTCGGTTTTGTCGAAACAGCATCATTAAGCAAAAATTAAAAGAAATGGTTGATGACGAAACATTTGTCCTTCCATTTGTTTACTGTTTTTTTTTAACGCTTCCCCTGGTAACATTGTACTCAACGTCACAACGCTATGAACTGGCAAAGTGTGCAGAAATGTGGAGTTACGGAAAGTGTCCATGAAGGGCTCAAAAAGTCTGTGAGAGAGCCGATTTGATAGTGGGACAGCCCTAAACCCTCGTGAACTTACATTGGGATTGGGCCTTTCTTCAACCTGGGCAATGGGAGGTGGAGTGGGTGTGTTCAAAGACTGAACTCTGTTTTGATTCAGTTAGCTCACAGTGCGCCCTCTAGCGGCATGAAAATCACTTATTGCACCTTTAATTGGGCTGATTTAAGGAGGGGGCAGCAGAAGACTGCATTTTACCTTGAACATCAAACAAATAGCTACAAACTGAGGTGTCATTCTCTTCTATCAGATTCACTTTAAATACAACTCAACTTGAACCCACAAAAAGGATTTGACCACATTAAATGTAAAAATATGTCAAATTGGAGTTCAAATCCCACTGGCACCACCCATATTCAAAATGTATGCATTCATGGTACTGTAAGATACAAGTATCCACCCACTTGCATGAGTTGGTAATTAAAGCATCATCCCCAAAATACAAATACATTCACAACTAAGTAAATTCAACCTTTCTGTAGTCGGTCCCAACTCTCCAGTCATACAGGTTTTTACAAAATTAATTTATGATTATTGCCTTCATAATGAAAATATCTTCACAATTTCCAATCAGTAATGAAGCTGTTGTATACATGTTGAAGAAATAACTGCCCTCAACTCTGATCAACTCTGCCCAAGCCAACCTTCTTGTCACTTTAATCCCTGTCCCATGTTAATTTAAGCTACATTCACATTGATTCTTGATGTATGTGAATCTTTTGCAGGCTCAAAATAGCTGAAAACATCTGAAAAATAAGGTCCAGCTTTCCTGTAGTGTTAGGCCTCGTATCACAAGCTCAGTCGATCACTTTCAGAGTGTAAATCCACCGACTGGAAACATGGTCATTAAAAGGCGGAGCTTCTCACACGACTTGAAGATGGTGATGTAAGACCATCTCACTTTGAGTCTCCCTGCTACCATGAGGTTTCTAAGGCAGGTGTCACCATCAAACTCGACAGATTCTCATTTCTGCTTCAGCTCAAGTTAAGGTCTTTGGAAAGGTAAGGGTCCCGGTCACAGAAGACAGAGATCATCTTCGAACTGGCTCCTGGTCCTTTTCTACGCACCATGTCAATCACGTCTCGTGCTTTGTCTGTCCTGGTTTTTGTTCTGGCCGACTCCATTTCTTCATCATTTATCACCATCTGTCGCAGAAGCTCATCCAGCAGCTTGTCTAGAACAGGTTCTGACACTCGCTGAATAAACTCTGTCCGAGCTGAGCGCAGCCTCTCGTCTGCTGAGAGACTCGGAGTCCTTGGTAGATGTTCCACACCTGGACAAGGACCTGGAAGATGAGCTGGAGAAAGACTTTTATTCAATAAACAACAGTCACAGACCCAAATGAGTGGAATCTGAACATGACCAAATCAAAATGTACACTACTATGTTAGACACAATATTGGTTTAAACTACACAGTCCCATGTACTCTATCCCATTCCCATCAGATTGAGTGATGCTGTAGCAGGGTTAAGCCTTTACCAGTCAGATCAACCTCATGCTCCCAGACCTGTGTCTTCTCTTCATCCAGGACCATCAAAGTCACACCCTCTGTGCTCGTATTCAGGACAATCTCAAATGTTGGGTAGTAATTTGGTCCAAAATTGAGATCAAATGACGAACGCTGAAATCCAGTAGAAATGTTAGAAAACATTGTGCTGTTTTCAATACTATTATATTTACTTTAGCTGAACAAACTAATTTCAGAAGTTGTGTCTGCGTGTACTAACAGACCTTTTGTAGGTACCAGAGGTTGTATGTGACATGCTCACCTTAGGTTGTATTTTATACCCCTCAGGATTGCAGTTTAGACTGTACCTCAGGCCTTGGGTGAGATGACATTTGGAAGGAGTCTGGATATACTCATCATTTTCTTGTTGTCCTCTCACCTTCAGTGATATCAGAACATTTTCATTAGAGCGTTTATAGTAAGATGGGTAGACGATGGCTTCAACCCTTTTCATGAAAACTTTCTGTTCAGTTCTGCATCCTTGACAAATGGATATTACAGTAACTTGCCACAAAGGGAGTGAAGGGGTAACAAGTACAGACTGTGAAAAGTCCCATGGTGCATTCATGGTGATGACATTAATTATCAATTAATATGAACATGATCTCAGCTCTCTGGCTCCCTGGTTGATCAGCTATAGTTACAGTTGATAGTTAAAGTTAGTGACTGAACCGTATAACATAGTACATATATACATGTAAGCACTGGCTATACAACGGTGTTCTGTATTGTAAAATACATGAGTATGTGTTGTCTTAAGATCCTAACAAGATTTAGTTATGCAGTCACTCCCATAAATACAGGAGAGTAACCAGAGGGGTGTTCCACAAAGCGAGCTTATCGCTTATCCAGGCTTATTTCACTTGGTCTGGCTCATTTTCAGGTTTATTCCACAAAGCAAGCTCAGCATAGTTCAAGCTAAGTTGCTATGGCAACTTATGCTTCGAAACTAGCCTGCCTCAGGGCAGAGGAGTGAAGTGTGTCACTACATGACCGACCTGAATTTGGCTCTTGATGAAAACAGTGCTGTGATGAGAAGAACTGTGACCTGACAACAAGCTATTATCCAACAGGGAACTTTACCTCTTGGAGAGGGACATTGTTTGGCAGCAGGAACACATTGAGTTTTCGTCTCTGCCTTCCGCCTGGTGGTCGGAGGAACAGCAGAACTTGGCCACTGATTGGCCTTGTGAAAGTCAGAAATCTCTTAATGTAATCCCATACTAGGCCAAAGGCAGAGAGGTGGAGGACATTCACAACCACGTGGGTTTCTGTAATCTCCAGTGGATCGAGGATGCTCATTCCATCATCAGTAATGTGGACAACAGACAGGCCTTCAGAGAGCGATGCTGTGAATACACACAGCCGTTAAAAATGTTGTCTTACTGGTTTCAACCCATTACAATTTTGTACTTGTTATGTATGTCATGTTATTTCCATGCCAATAACTATAAATTAACAAATTACTGATTGCAGACTTGTGCAAAATGCCAAAAACCAAGTAGATCATTGTTATTTTTTTGTTGAACAATAATAAAAACATAATCCTCACTAAATAATGTGCCTACCAGGGGTGGTTTCACAGTGTGGGAGGTGGAGCTGACGGACAGAGTCCTGAGGACACTGGATGCTGAACAGCGGCCCTGCAGCCGTCCTGCCAGCTGAGAGGAGGAGACTCTCATCCCACTGGACAGTCCTGTACAGCACCTCCCCCTCCCGAGCCATAGTAAACAGCAGCCCTGTCAAAGTACACTGGAACACACCAGGACCAGGGAACTTGAACCTGGAGGACACACAATGGGTAAAGGAATACAAGTTTGAGTTTTTGTTGGTCAACTTACCCTTCAAGGGATGAGAACACCAAAATCATCCATGTGTCCCTGGTAGATCATTGGCTCCAGTGCTCCATGCTA
>CABFOQ010050682.1:0-24931 GCA_900660455.1 Gephyroberyx darwinii
TCATAGCTTTTATATATTTCTTAATAAAGTTCACCTTATCTTACACAATGGTTGCCAACATTTGTACTGTCTGAAAAGTTTTCTTCAAAGTAGTGGACATACATAAGAATAAAAAACATGATGTGACAGTGCGTGGCCAATTACACAACTGTGTGTGTGCTTTTGTCCATGCAGTGAGATCCGTCTGTATCTAATCCAGTGTTTCTCTGCCCTGACAGGTCGTGGAGGTCGAGTTGCAGCTCATGGTGGCACTCTGTCGTCATTCATTGTGAAGAACATTGCTCTGGATAAAACGGATGATAGCAACCCACGACAGGCCATCCTACGCCATGCTAAGGAAGCTTCAGAAAACCCGTACTGGGTTGCCCCAGCATACAAACAGTAAGACACCCTTATATTTCTATTAATAAAGACATCTTCCCGTCCTCTATTGTGAGTGCTGTCTATGGCATTGTGATGGTATTTGGGTTACAACCAGCGTGACACATGAATGTTTCAAGTGTTGCAGGTAGCAGAATAGGCTCATGATCCACCTCACTAATAGAGCAGTTTGAGGTATGTGAACCTGGATGAAAGCTGTCAGCAAAAATCGGTACATTTCACACGATGCAAAAACACATTCTTGAGTTAAATGTAATAAAAAATAAAAGTACTGAATTTTCAGCCTGGTTGCAGGACTCTCTCAGGCAGTAGACACATAGTCACACCACTGTCATACCTCACTTGACTCCAGCTGCTTAGCTGGGAGCGCCATGAAACATTAAGTTAAGACCGGCGGGTCGGTGTGACAAGTCGGTTCTGAGTTAGGCTATTCTGCTCTATGTAACCCTACCTGGACTCCCTCCCAGCCTCCACTGGCATAGTATGGGGGAGATCACTCGTTAAAAGCACTAATGGTGATGTTGACACTAATGACGGCCACTGTTGCACTTTGGCTTCCTAACACATTCATGGCTTCACAGCTCTGTCATCTGGTCAATCCCCCTTTGTTGTGCTGTGTTAATTGCTTTGCTCTGATGTCAGAATATGTGTGTGTTGCGGACAGGCACTCAAACACACATGGACATGTACACACATCATATGATATCCAAATTGTTTATGAGCACTTCAAGTGATACTTCAATGGTATTATTGGTTTGTGAGACTTATGGAAAATGTTAGCTAGCTAGATTGCAAGAGGACATGGGACTCCTTACCTGGCGTCTTCCTGTGGTTGTCCTGTCACTGGCTTTCCCACAGACAGATGCTCTTTTTTTCACTGCTTAGAATGGAGTGATGAAAAATGGGGAAATATTTGAATCTCCCTCCTATTCTGGGTAGATCCCCTTATTCCATCTCATTTGTTACAACTATTCCCTCCTCTTTCTGCATATGTTTCATTCCATGGTTATCCCAGAAGAACCCAAATGAAGAATTGTTGTGCACAACAATCAAATTACAAATATAAATCTTTATTAAATATGCCCCTCTTTCTGTGAATCCTGCTAGGACCCAGCCAGAGCCTGTGTTTGCAGAGGACTCAGAGGAGGAGGAGGAGGCTGATAAGGAACCGCAGTGGAAGAAACGCAAGATCTGAGACAGATTAACACCATCTTATTTTATCCTTGAAAGCTGGCAGGGTGGCCTCGTGGTTAGAGGGACTGCACCATAACCGGAAGGTCCCAGGTTCCATCCCTGCAACAGCCTGTTAAATCATCCTTGACCGACACACTGAACTGCTGAAGTTGTCGAGTTGTCCTCCCTCCTCCCTGTCATGGGGTGGTACAGTAAACGTACAGGCGTCTTTCTCTGTGCATACAGTGTTATTATACAAGTTCATGTTTCCCATTGCAATTCGTCAACAAAGGAAGAACTTGGGCTTGTTTTGATTGTACAGACTTTATTTTCATCGTTTGTATCGTCTTCTCACGTATTCTCGAGTTTGCTGATGCCTCATAAATCTGGTCCAGATTTTATAGCCAGTTTTTAGATATATTTTTGATGGAATGTTTTTTTGCTTGCTTTTTTGTTCAGGCTACAAATGTACAGTTTTCTAAATGCGTACAGTTTTTCACTGCTCAGTGCTGGATAATTGGAAGTAAATGTGATATAACTTGGTGTAATCAATTTGACCACATGGATCAGCTGCTGGGTTGGATGTTTCCTATGCTCCCCTGAAATCTAAATAAAAGCAGCTTTGTCTGCCTTTTTCTTGAGTCTTATCTGAACATTTCTAACAATGATGTGTCCACAGCATCTGTAATGATTTGTTTTTTCCAGGTAATCAAGGGTATAGTTATGCCAATTGAAAGAGTACCTTGCTTAGCCAATTAAGTAATATTAGGGCATTTTACTGACATTTCCGCCACTCAGAATCCCTGTTTTTTTGTAAGACACTTCAACAACAACAACTGCAGATATCTGCTCAGTCATAGTAATTGCCAGACTGCCTGTGTTGAACTCACTGCAAATAAATATTTATTTCTATGCTACTTTGTATTGCACAGTTCACTTATTAAGCTGCAGGGACTTCTAAATATTGATGAGTTCAGTAGACATTTTTTGATTGTATCACTACTAAAAGCAAATTACCGGATAATTGTAGGTTTCCAATTCTCTGAATTTGTAAGATGAAAATTAGGTTTTGCCACAAACAATTGTGCATTGTATATTTCATAGTCCAAGAACCATAATGGTACCGTAGTCACTGCAAAAACAACTGGAAATATACTTTAATTTTACTGTTGCCACAGAAAATGTCTCGAGTAGTCTCCAGTTTTCTTTTTGCATTATTTCAATGCAAGAGACAATAATATAAAAATGCATACCTGTAGAGTGTCTATAATTATTTCCATTGACAGACAAAGCCACAACATCCAAGCCAACAGGTGCCATGTTTGTGTTCATTATACATTTCTCTGGAATGTAACCTCTGCCTATAACAACATAACAACATGGCTTATACTTTGAGACTGAGGGGTGCACAAGCACAATTTGTTTAAAAAGGGAAATTGGAGTCATATGATTTATTCTGTTGTATGAATTCTGAATTTCCAGTTGCAATATCTGACTTGATTGTCGATCGTGTTTAGATCCATGCGTTTAGCTGATGCTCATATCCAGAGCGACAAAATGAGTGTAACAGTAGAATAAACTTTAAATTCTTAAATCACTAAATTTACAAGCAACAAACCCTATGGAGTGCCGACCACAGAAGCTGGAAACCATGGCCTGCAGGTAAGGGGGTGCCGATCCAACCGTGAAGCCCTTCTTGGTTCATTGTCCGGCGTATGATACAGACTGAAACCATTACACCAGACCTCTCTAGGTCAGCCATGATGGATTATTGGTTCATTTATACCAAGGCTATTCAACTTTGTTGGCAAGTGGGCCACATCAAATAATACACGGGAGTCGGGACAGGAGGGCCAGTCAGTCGACCCCCTCTCCTTTCTTTTTAATTATATTAGTGTGCATTTACACCATCAGCCTACTTTCTAATATTGTTCATGTTATTGTCACTCAATTATGTGTTCTGTGTGACAAATATGGTATGAATTGTATATGTTGATTGTTTAGTGTTTTATTATTAACGTTCTTATATTAATTGCCAGCGTTTGAAACATTGCAAAGGGCGGATCTGGCCCACGGGCCGCCTGTCCAATAGGCCTGATTTAAACCATGTGGGCACCTGCAACCACAGGTGAGTTTAATCACACAGCAAATGAGAATCTATTTCCTTCCAACAAAATGATTTGAATTGTTCTGAAGGGTGCCAATAATCATGGACATGGCCGCTTTTCAATTCTGAACCCTAAAAGATGTTTCCAATTTTTGTTTTGTGTGCTGTTGTAAATCGATAGATGACTGTGTGAAGACTGAAACTTGTTTCAATTACCAATTATTACAGAAGATATTGTACATTATCTGCATAAAATGCAAGGAGACAATAATCTTGTCCAGAACTGTATTGTCTTCCCTGGAGATTCATAGTGATAAAATATCATGCTTCTTCTTGTATCCTGTTTTGTATTTTGTGCCTTTTGCACCTATATACTTGAATCCCAGTGGTGAGTAGACAGTTAAAGCTGGAGGTTGACTGTCCATGATTTTTTATTATGGCAGGCATGTTAAAGGATTAATAAATTCTATGAGAGCAAATGATTGCTCTGACTTTTAAACAATGTCAGATATCATCCCGAAGAGGTCCTGACTAGATAGCACTCTGAATGCATTGAAAGCTGCTCATCATCTGGTCCTTGGCAAGTTTGCCCTGAAAAAGCCTCCAGTGCCCTCAAACCAGTAATGAGTCTCCACATCAGCGGGGCTTAGTGAACCCTAAAGCCTAATCCTACCCAGCCTATTCCCAGTAGTGATGTCAGCAGCCAGCGGCTACATTGTCTGCACCAACCTAGGCATGCTGGAATGCTTGTGCTGGTGTCAGAGTCCACACGTGACCAGTTTAGACATCCAGTTCCTTAAGTTGTGGGTGGAAGGGTGTGTTTTGGGCTCCGTGTATAGCACCTACTCATTTAAGTCAGTTGGAAGTGTTAAAGGATCAAATTTCCCACTATCTTGTTCTCACGTTGCACCCTTGCATCTTGTTGCCCCTGGTATATCCCTTTCTAAGACGCAGAATTCACAGAAAAAACCTCTGGCAGCCATATTCTCTCGGCCTGAGAGCGGCTGTTGGCTCCGTCAGGTCTACAGCGTGGCCACTTAGGGTGACTAATCAGCGCTGTTGTTTTACTCACTGGAAAAAACACAAGGTAGAATATAAACTATAGGTTGTATACACACCTTGGCAGAATTAGTCCCAGCTTAATGACTCACTCGGCCTGTACCTCTGCCATTTTCTCATCGGCCTTTACGTATCCTCTCTGTGGAAACATTCTCCGTGAGTGCCTCGATTTACAGCTCAGTGTCGCTTTACAGCTAGCTTTGTTTACTGTACAACCCTGGGCCGGTATTCAGGAATGCACAACAGGAGGGGGCATTGCATTTTAGAGGCCGTTTCTAAACCATCTTCCCGATTGTCTATTTTACCTCAATTTTCATTTTCATCCTTAATTTCAACAGCATGGTTGCTTCTGTTTGAACGTCCTTTTTTAGCCAACCTGGCAAATGAACACTGTCTGGCACAAGTCGATTACCGTAGGTCAGAAAACCAGGCGACATGCTCATTTAATAGAAACAAGTTTAATTCTGTAAAAAGTTATAAAATGAATATTGTACAAAAATAAATTTGCTGAGAGCTTTGGTTCTGTAACACAAAAACAAGTGAGACAAAATGACAGGTTTTTCACAGAGGTGTTCACACAATATAGAGTGAAAACAAATGCAATGGTTTCTTCCTTATGTTAACACTGACGATTCCTCCGCCTCGCCTCTCTTCACCTCTTGCTTGTTTACCAAGCTGAAGGAGTAATCAACACACTGCAGGAGACAGAACAGTTGAGCAAGAGCAAAACAACCATGAAGATGAGAGGGCTCGTGGTCACAGTTTACACACTTTAAAGTATGATATGGAAGAGTAGTGAGGCTCTCTGAGGGCCAGGAGGCTGCTGGGAAGTCTCCTAAATGCACATTCTCATCTGGAAAGGCTTATGCACGAATCAGTTGTTAAAGGGGAAGATGATCCAATTGATGAGGTATGCTGTGATAAAAGCTAGAGGTTTTTTTTCTCTGTAGTGTTTGGCCTAAATTCTGCTTGATGCAGTGGATTTGTTCTGTGTGCAGGGGGGATTACCCTGGTCCCTAATCCGAGCTAACATCAAGACCTACCCAAGGGCTCTCTGGGTTCCACTTAAAACTACAGCCCCTACACAGGGACCTGATATGTGCACACTAGCATGCTTTTAAAGACCCTCCTGTTATCCCGTTGTGTTTATTGTACTGTAGAGTTTGGGGATAATGTTGGTTGAAGGAGTTATTGCATAGGGAAAGGTAATTCCAAAAACATCTTCTTTTGTTGCATTGTCTGGGCTTGAGACATTTACCTCAGTTTAGCTAAGGCGGCACTAGCTAGATCTTCCCTAAATGGTCCTTAACACTAAGGTGCCTTTGCCAGTGGGAGTATTTGGTTAAGCCTCACGTTAGAGGATCACTTTCAAATCCCCTTTCAGTCAGTAAGACCTGTCAGTCAGAGCCGAGACAGAAAAACAGGCAATCCCAGAAACGTTAAAGCCCAGTAACCCGCTGCAAAACCTTTGCTCAGACTTGGTGCAAGGCCAGACTGAAGTTTCAGGTAACGTGCTGATAGTCAGCATGCCAGCAGCTTCTGCACTTGACTCAAGGGACAATGGATCCTCAACAGCACCTACAGATCCTCAAAAGGTTATCATTTCTGAAGCAGCTGCTGCCGCTTTTATCTGGATTTTATACAGGTGTAGTTACAATGTCCATTAGACATCATTTAGACAAAAAAGATATTCTGGCTATACCACTGTTTAACTGCAAACTCATTGTGTTGTTCAGGCAGGTCAAATGATGATTGTAGTGCCTTGTCTGCATTGTATGTAGCTCATATCAATTATGTCTTGAAAATAAATAAGGGCAAGGATTTGTCTGCCTCCTTGTAAACAGATAATGGCGTGAGATAGATTGGCTAGGAGCCTCTACCCAGGTACTGTGAGTAGTGAGCAGCATCTGACTCACTGCTCCCAGACCTCTCTACGACTCGACCCTGGCATCCCTCAAAACGATCTAAAGCAAGAGATCAGTTTAGTTGAAAAGCTTATATTGGTCCCCTCCTCTCTGTTTCTTTCTCTCTACCCTCACTAAGCTTGATACCTAATCAATAAATCAATGATGTTTTGGATCTGGGCCATGGGTGTGGATTCATTTAGGTGAAGCAATTAACCATTAGGATCTGTGTGTGAGTTTGATTGTACCCCTGTTCTGGTTCAGCCAATGAGATTTTCCTTAAAAGAAAAACAGGCTCCACTTTGGCACCGGCCAGGACAAACAAAGCTTTTAAATAAATAAGAAAAACAAACATTTCTTTCATAAAATGGATTGCAATAAATAACAATAACTTAATTCAATCTTAATAAATACACCTCTTACACAAATGTGTGTATATATATATATATATACATATACATATATATATATGATTTTGTACGGATTTTACATAGAAGCGTTACACCAAAAAGTCTTTGCTGAACCCCATTATGATATTTCTCATCCCTTGGCTCTGAATGTAAATGTCAACATCCAGACTATGCAGTGGAAATGTTTTGGACTGTAGCTGAATACGTTCCTCAAATCAGTCTCTGCATTCGTCTTGAGCCTTCGCAGCCGACTACTACGGAAAACTGATGAACTGAAATGAATTCTCCCAGAAACTTACTCGGAGTAGATTTCCGCTTCACTTTCACTTTCAGGAAAACAAGGCTGGCAAGTCTGGAAGTGTAACAGTACATTTCATCTGCAAATGGGTTTCATCTGATCCAATCATGTGTCTGATTTAATGGTCAGGGGTTTTTGGAGGTTTGAATATAGACTGTGAAAGTTAAATGTACAGTTTCCTTTTGATGGGCTGTTACATCGTCTTTCAGATGACTGTCAGTCATGGCCTCTATACTCACCCAGTATACCATGTGTCCTCTGTAACTTTTTTGTGTGCTGTGTCAATTTGACCACTGAAACATATTGAGGAATTTAGAGACGCTCCCTCATCATCCAAATGCATTACCCCAGTGTCCATCTCACATCCCGAAATCCAAAAGTGTCCCCTCCGTTTGGGATGCAGCACCAGCCTGTCACTGATGCTGGTCCTGTCTGTCAGTGTGTCACCTATATATGACTTCCTCAGACACAGCCGCACTTCCTGGCAGAATGCTTCTTCAGTGTGTGATATACCACGTTGTCGTCCAGGAAGGATAAGTCATCGTCGAAGGCAATTGGTCGACAGCAGGTGCGAGAGGGCGTGTCCTTGTTCAGCTTCTTGTTGTGGGTGAGATTGTTGAGAATCTTGTCATAGTTGGTCTCTGCCTCCACACAGGGGCCGCTGCAGTACCGGAAGATCAGCTCCTCTTTGGTCTGGTAGCCCAGACCCAAGTCTGTCACATTGAGGTGGACCTCCTTTAGCAAACAGCCACGACTTTGCACCGATATCGTCTCCCTCCCCTTTTCCCCTCGGCCTCCTTTACCCCCTCGACTTCCCCCTCGCCCCCGACCCTTCTTCTTGTCTCCACGTCCTCCTCTCCCCGCTCCTCCCGCACCTCCTGTGTTTGCTGCTCCCCTTGCTGCTCCCCTCTGTCTTGTCTGCTCCTTTCGTCCCCTAGCGCCACCGTTGGGCTCTGATGATCTCCGGAGTCTGCCAATGGTAGCCTCAATAAAATCCATTACATCATCAAACTGCTCCGGATAGGGACCTGTGATGTCATCTGAAAGATAAAGATGGAACTAGTTCACTGATAAAGCAAGTATAAAAATGATAACCATGACACAGCAACAATATGATCATCAATGGCCATCTGCAATCACAAATCATATGGAAAGATAAGATAAAACGTTAACGATTCCTGTGGGGAAGTTGGAATGCTGCAGCAGGAAATAGTAAACATGAAAATAGGATATAAATAAGAATATAGCAAATGTATGACCAAAATATATGAAGGAATAGTATCATAATAAGAAATTAACTACATTATGAAGGTGTGCAAAATAGCAGTCGTAGGACATACTGAGACAAATAAAAAAATTATGAAAAATATGTACAAATATGAAAATATAGCAAAAATGGCGTATCTGTAATATATAATACATTAGAAGAATACGAGTATATGAAAACACGTTTCACAGCGTGTATACTGGAGGTGCAAAATGTGCATCATGTTCCAATTAACAGGTCTGCAGAAGGTATGCACAAACAGTGTACATTATATACGTTGTAAAAAACGATTCACCTCATCCAATAGATAAGGTTACGGATGCAGATAACATATGTACAGATCATGCAGATTGTACTACGTGCATGACTACCTATTCAGCTTAATCCTCCAGAGGGAGGTACCATATGTATGGAAAAAGTGCAACGGTGCAAGGGTGCATGTGCATTGTTGTCTGTTTTCATTATCGTTATCAAGACATATTTTAGACAGAGGTCCAGAGGTATGTGCTGACTCAAATGCAGAGAATGTACATAAGTATTCAGAAATGTGCAGATCAGAACCTGTGCAAGCTGATATATAGATAGTAGAAGAGTAGAAGAGCTGCCCAGGTTAGTTCGTACAGACATGCGTCCTGCTCCAGCACCCTGGCTGAGGCTGTGACAGGTAGCAGTCAGATGGCGGTCGACCCAAAAGCACCTAAGCGCTCTGTGCTACTCCTTGGGGGGGAGAATCGGAGACTGAGGGTGTAGTCAGGAGATGTTGTCAATTCCATTTTGAGGTTTGTTTTAGTTACAGAAATCCTTAATATATTTTTGGGAGGTGAACGGCCTTTTTTCCATTTTAAAATGCTAAATTGAGACTTCAAACGTCAAACAAGAGGAAATCACATGCGTTGGGACATTGAGACAGAGACGATTTTATTCTGCTTTAAACTCAAAACATGCATCCAGCACTCCACCCACCAAGGATCCCCCTGATCCTCAGTCTTTGATCCTCCTGTAATACATGTTGATTCTATTATATAGACGAGCTCCTCCTGCTCCTTCTTCACAATGCCTGAAGGTCTGGCAAAAATAAACTACCAACATCACAAAGAAATAATCTGAAATGAATTAGTATAACACTAATCGTATAACATGTGTGCGTGCGTGCGTGTCTTCAGTCCTATGTGTGTCAAGAAGTCAGGAAGGCGTGATGCAATGTCTGGCAGGTGGTGGTGTCGTTAACACAACGCCATGGCAGTGTCACCTATCTCTCCTGTCTTACCTGTTTCCCTAACAGGGACAAGTCATCTGATCCCCTAAGCTCCACGGCTGATTGGGCCACCGCTCGCGTATCAGGTGAGCCAGGGCCAATCTGTTTTGACACCCCTACCCTTTGATTTAGACGCCTCCTATTGTATGCCAGCTGATAGGCAGGGTTGCCTCGTATTGTACACCTGCTGACAGACCGGACAAGCGGTCCACAGCAGAATGGGATCATGACGAAACTTGTGCTAGACTATGACACCTCTTTGGAGAATCAATACCTGAGAGCCATCTTTGCACCGGTTTATTTTTCCAAAACCAGCACGGTAACACCAGTGAGATCCAACGAGGATAAATCATTATATGCAACCTCGTCTTTGTTTTTGCAAGTCTGTTTGGCACATGCTCTGGACAATACTAGAGCCGTTGTCCCCCTGTGCTCCTGCCTACAGTGATCAGTCTCCAATAGTTTAGAAGTTTTGAACAAGCCCCATGTCGTTCCAATGACACAAAACAAAAGACCAATCCTCCCATTGAGTCGCAGTGTTGTTTACACCTTAGTGCATAGTTAATGGTCTTGGGTTACAGAGCAGATCAGCGGTGTCACTATGATCCAAACAGAATATGAGGTGAGAGGACAAACATTTCTTCAAATGTTCCATTCCTTATCTAGTTCTTGGCCTAGTTTACTACTGTGTAAAGATGATACAGTGTCACATTGATCTAAACAAAATGAATTCCTACCCACTGTCGTTGTTCAAATGAACATAAACACAGAAGTCTCCCTTAATGGTTCAAATTCTGCAGTGTTGTCCAGCCTCTCCCCTCAGGTTCAGATTGCCTCATTTAACTTGGTTAGGGAGGAAACATGCCATGATTTCTCCTTTTGGCAGATGGGGAAAGGCTATGGGTTTCTAAGTCGGAGAGGCAGAGGTGGATATAAACAAGGCAGCAGAAGAAATGTGGACACTAACTTCCATTTGGGACTGGAACTGTTATCACTGTCTTATTCCTGCTGTCATGGTTGTTTTGACACCAGCATGATGTCACCCACAGCAGTAATAAAACACAATTAAAGCTTCCTCCTGGACAACCTGCCTCCCTGAGGGCCTTATGAATGTTAGTGCCTCCAAAAGTGTCTCGGCCCTTTGGCTATCACTTGTATAAATGCAATTAGTCAAGAATGGCGAAACTATTTGAACAGCAAAGTGATAGTATAACACTCGTTCACCATCAACATCATTTTCTGAATTTCCCTCTTCTAAAGGAACTTTTGGCACACATGGCAGTAAAATCAAACTTCACATTACCAGTCTCCCTTAGCATTTAACCCTCAGTAGCTAGGGTTACAACTCCCAGTTGCTTTTTGTTTAATGGACGTTTGAACAAACTGGCAAGTTCTGTTACTGTAATGTTTTGAATTAGAGCTTTGCAGGCCTACAGTGTGACCCTCAAGCGGGCCAATTAAACCCCATTCAAATGTCTGGCGATCACAAAACACTGTGTCAAAACATATTGTGTGCCTTACACTGATCCTCCATAGAGATCTCCTGCAGGCTGTGGTCTTCAGGCTGGAATGCTGGCTCCGCTTCCTCCACAGACAGAGACACAGAATCACTGTAGCTGGGGAAAAAACTTCTCTTTGCTGGCTGAGGGTTTTGGTAGAGAGGCCTTGTAGCGACAGAGCTCAGGAGCAACAAACAGGTGGCCAAAACATCACATAACTTCATTTTAGACTCAGTTCCTATGAAGGAAGCTGCAAAAATAAGACAGGGTATTTCAGTTGAGAGGGCCATTGAAAATAGGAGACGAAAAAATCTAATCAAAACAGAAAAACATCACGAACTAAACTCAGTGAGAGTCTGATGAATTGGAAAATTGTGTTAATGATAATTGTGTATTTTATTGTATTTAGGCCTTTTTTATATTTGTGTTTTTTTGTGATACTGATATGCTGCTGCAGAAATATACCCGGACTCATTTTGTTTTAACAACTACTTGTCATCACGTCAAGAGGCTTTGATCGTTCACTTTGTCTCTGTCACCTACTTTGCTGTGCATGCGGATCATGCAGTGGACCTTCCTGAACTCTCAATAGGAATTAAAAATAGACATAACTTCCCTCAATTGATTGGGAATGAATTTAACTTGTGGGACGATATCTACAAAATATAGAAATAATAATCTGTCTGTTTGTGTTCGTTAAAAAGTACTGCATTTTTAACACACAAATATCTCATTTTGAAAAACAATATTTGCGATTATCTACTACTTAATAATAAAAAAATACTATACCATATATAGCTTCTTATAACAACCAGAACCAGTGGGATAATCTGATGTTAGTTGTATTGGTGTGATACTTTGAGGGGTCTTGCTACTGCAGCTAGGCAGCCTTACGCAAAAAAAAATAAAGCACGCACCAAAACGCATTGGCAACGATAGCCTAAATAATGGTGTGAGTTGACCAGATGGCGATTCCCGAAGCTTACGTGACTCTTTTTAATGGCATGTTGAGTCTGCAGCAAAACTAAACAGCGATGCATGAATAAATAGTAGCCTGAAACATGCGACGCACAAGTAAAAATTGTCTTTACAAATCCATAAATTGTATTTTTCATTTGGACTAAAGGGAATCCATTCAATATTATGGAAAATATCTATAAAGTAGTAAACAAACTACACTGTCTATGTCCTTCGCTCACAGATAAGAATATCTAAGAAATTACGAGTGTTGTTTTTAACCACTAGTGATCAAGACTATTATGCTTTACTTACCTTAAATATGGCCCATGCAGACCTGAAACTAGTAAACTATTAGTCTTAAAATCCAAGCAGAGAACACGACTCATTTAATATCCAAGCTGAATCAGCTATACAAAGGTTTATGGGTCGGGTAGACAACCCCAATCCGAGATTTTCCTCTAACGAGCTCGAATTCATTGACAATGTCCAGAGACGAAACGCAGAAGTGCCGCGCCAGGTGTGTTTCTGACACTGTGGCACCGCGCACCAAACCACGCGTCTTTCCACACTTTGAAGTCCAAAGGTACGTGGTGAAGAGTGTGATCTAAGTGCTGCTGCGCTCTGCTGGGGCACAGTTGCAGCCACTGATGAATTGGATGCTACGTTTCCACGTTGGAAATCCGAGAGAGATCCACCATCTCCAGCTGAAAGGAGTCCAATGAAGACATCAGCGTCTCCAACGCAGTAGCGAGGCGCAAAACAGATGCAGAATATCTCTTTTCAATACCGCAGTAAGCTATGATGTGTTGACTGCTTCTTGGTAGCACTGTTAACGCGCCGTCATATCCAGCACGGCTACGGCCGCGAATTGCGCTATATTTTCATAGTCGCCAACATCTGACAGGGTCTTGATATCGTAACCAAAATAGAGGGGGGTGTTTATTCCCCATTTTCTCCAGTTATATTGGTGTCGTCTCAGTGGCGGGATGGTTTTCCACATGCGGGGTCCTCACACTGGACTGGCAAGACAGATGTGCAAGTGTCTGCGCATAACACCGTAGCGGGCGCAGGAGACGGCTTGGAGAGATTTATAGTAAAGTGCGCTCTGACGTTTGGAGCAGTTGGTGCCCGCCCCTCTTTGCCAGACCCCTCAAGACCAAACACTGAGTAAAAGAAGTCAACATATCTCTCCAAACCACCCCTGGAGCCACATTTGGAGGATCGCAGTTTTCAGATGTCTTGAGGATTATGTCACGCTCCTGATGTCCTCGGATTAGGTTTCAGTATGCGGAATGCGATTTGGAGATGTTGTGTTGCGATGCATGTTTCTAGTACACTGATCTCCCCGCACTGTGCGCGCTGGTGTCGAGTTCCGTCCGATGGTTACTCACATCTCAAATTAGGAGTCCCACCACACTTATTTACTAGGACATATTTGTAAATACGCGTGATGGGCATTTGGGGAAAGGTGAAAATGTCGATAGGTTATGTTATATTGGCATTCGCAATTTAATCCTCTCCAAAAATGATTCCATAAAAATTCAATTCACTTATACCTTGCAGCAGCTGGTCATTTAATAACCAGTATCTTGTGATGGAGCGCCTGAGGCAACACTGCATACACCACAAAAGAAGGACTCTAAGCCATCTAAGATGTGACACCTGAGAAAGCCTTTCCATTAGCCTTCATGATTTACACGCCCCTTTCATCTTTTGCAGAATTGCATTCCCCAAGGTTTATTCAATTGTTTGAAGAATTCATGTCATTTGTGTTCATGAGCATAAAGACACTGAAGTTTTCTGGCAACTGAACACATCACTTTCCAAGAGGGATTGTGGTTTTCATGAAACATGTAAAATGCTGGAGACATATGTATTGGCTAAAAGGATGGAAATCCTACTCCTGACACTTTGAATCCACGGCGGCTTATCTTGATTATCCATAAGCATTTAGGTTCATATTTGTTTGCTCAGTGCAGAAACTTCATGTCAATACGTGTTCTTTCATGTATTTCCATGCGCCCTACCCATTTGTTAAATATCTGCATGGTAGTGAGCCAAGTCTTCAACAGGATTTGCAGTGGATTCCTTTCTGTCATGTTCTCACATGGTTTCATTGTGTCGAACTGACAGTCACTATCTCTCATGATACGCAGCTGCCTGGATCCATATCATTTGTTTTTGTTGACTACCTGGTAACGTGGCCCTGGTTCACTCCTCCATTCACAAAGTTTAATTGTTTTTACATACCACTGCCGAGTCTCCTTGGTGCGTTTGAATAGAAGATGTTGATGTTTTTGGCGGTGTGGGTTTAGTCTCAACATTTGTGCCACTTTTCCTGGATTGTTTTGGGTGTGGAATGAGAATTACCACATAATTTACTGACCTGTTTTCCATCCAGTGTTTACAACCTCCCAGCAAGGGTATTATGGGAATCGGTCAAAGGGGACTGTATATTACATAGGACTCTGAGATGCTACATGGCTTAAATCTGCACATCAGTAATAAACACTCTAATCTGACTCTATCTCTACAAATAGTTCATTATGGATAATAGGCACACTGATTCAAACTTGAAGAGAGTGATGCTAGGATCCAGTAGACCAGGGTGCTAATTGGAGGTGAGAGCATGGACTAACATTAAGAAGTCTATTGGTGTGTATTGCTGCACCAAGCCAACTCCTTTGTTTGCCACGTGTTACTTGACAACCCTCAAACTTTTGTAAATAACAGATTTTATTACTGCATGAAAACAAATGAATATGATATTGGTGTTTACTAATTGAAGCTCTTTGTATGTTGTGACTGCTCAGCAGATTGGTATTAGGATCTGTCCCACTGTATGAGATGTCTGGTGCATGTGTGTACACTATCTCCATTTTGTCATCCTCGTGTCCAGACAGCAGCTGTTGTTGTCCACTAGCAGAAAGCTGATTAGCACTTCCTTTAGTCTGTTTATTGTTAGGATAGGTTGATGATGCGTTCTCAACATCTCGGTTTCTCTGCCTCTTTAGTGCCGTGGCACAGGACTGGTTTTTTTGCGGGGATCATTTACGGAGGGATGATTTGTGATTTTGTGGTGTCACACTTTAATCTGAATGGTGTTCTATTGTGTGATAGTGAGTCCACTTTTGTAATCTCTTAAACTCTAGGGGCGCTGGATTCGCCTGGACAGACATACCCAATCTAAATCAAGAATAGCTCCACAACTATCAGGTGTACATGTATGATCTTGATAGTCACCTTTGAGAATCTCTACCCAGTGTCAGTAACCTTGTGACTGTTAATATGCCGGAGTAAACTGAGATAAATCAAAGGAGAAATTTACACTTCTATCCCCCCGAAAATTTCACCTATATTAGAAAGTGAAGAAGACCATGATAGCAATGATCCCATGGACAGAGACAATTCATAATGCCAACATATCAAACATAGATTGGACAAGATACACTTGGTTTGTTTGAATGGCAGCCTTTTGGAAGAATTTAAAAAAAGTTGGCACTTTTTTCAACTTTTTGTCAGTCATAACTCCTAAGTACCAAGCGACAGGACCCACCAGCAGGTTGAACAGGTTAACGCACTGGTAATATACTCCTAGCACCAGGACCTACATACTGTATCCTCTTTAACTTCCTCTGTTTTAATTGGAACATCTGACTAATTTCATGAAATAAAAAAATTGCATTTTGATAGATAATGACTATGTCTGTTTCTTTTTTGATAGTAGAGAGAGACAGGAAAGATTCAGTGAGAGAGAAGGAATGACTGCAATGTCTTTACAACTCAATGATGCAAACTTAGTGATTACATATAGATGTTCAAGACGTAAGTATACTTGGTCGAATCAGCTGACATCTTTAATACTCCATACTGAAGTCCTACCTCTTACCTCTGATGTTGAGATATGACTGGAGATATATTTGAGCTGTTCAGTCATAACTGGAACTGAGCCCAGTCCCCCCGATTTAGTCGATCGCTTTCTCTGCCTTCTTGACCATCGGGGCATCACACTGGGATGCTAGTCAGGCATAATGAAAACCTCAGTCACTGTTTCAAGCTGAGCAAGGTGTACCACAGGTCTCTGATTTTATACTTCTATACTTCTATAATCATTCACACACGGCTGCTAGCGTTTAAGTGAATGTACTTAGATTGATTTTCCCATTTGGTCAGCAAGAATATGAACTGTTCCGAAAACGACACCTCGAGCTCGACATACATGGACATTGTACTGAAAGGCTGACTCATATGAAAGCAGAGACCTTCCTGTTAGAACCCCTGTGTGGGTCTTTCAGGTGATTTAAAGTGCTGGCATTGAGAGCATTTTTGTGTAGGAGGAGTGGAGAATTCCTCAGCCAGTGGGTAGAACTGGAGAGGGTTGTCCCCTCTGGATCAGCCCTGGGTCTGCGGGCTTGCTCTTCCTAACGTGTCTTGATTTCATGTTCACTTAAACCGATGGGTAGACCACATCCTGCAATTACAAGCACACCCAATTACATCACTCCAGCTGGAAGACGAACCGGTCACTTGGATGGTGGATGTATAGCCAAACCTGTTTCCTAGTTTGATGGCTGCGTTAGAAGTTGTAGCGCACCCTAAACAAATGATGAAGGTTTCATTTCAAAGTCCTATACATCTATTATGAATATAGCTGGTAACCTCAGTAGAACAGTAGATATCTCATTGGAAATGAAACTTTTCCTTTCAGCCCCTCAATCTACTCTTATCTTATGAAGAACTTTTTAAAGAAAAAACAGTCTCGGAAAAAAACAATCTAAGAAAATCTTTTTATATTTTAAAAAGTTGGTGATTTTAAAAATACCATTATTTTTCCCATATTTATCCAAGGAAAATGCCAAAGCTATAATTACACTTTTTACAGAAATTTTGTGAAACTAAATTTCTTTTACATATAGATTAAGCCAATTAATAGGAAAGGAATTTTATCAATTACATAGTGTCAATACAATGTTGTTTCTACTTCAACAAACATATATAGACACACATGCTGACATACATGCTAAGAGAATACCCTCGTCCAAAGGAGATTTCTTTCATAAAGTCATTTATGGATCAATGGAGTTTACATCTCAACTGAATTCTCACATTAATCATTGTTATTATAAGTAATCGTTTGAAACCACAAAATGCTTTCCACTAATTCTGTAATTGCAGTAATTACACATAGGAGATATTTTTCCATGTCATAGCGTCTGATGTCTCAGAAGGGACATGGCCTGCTCAGTTCCTAGACAAACAGAGGCTGCATTGTATAGCGATGTCCAGAGTCGTGGCACTCAAGGCTTCGTCTGTGACCGTCCTCTGTCTGGATGTCTGATAGGGACCGAGTCGAGAAGATAATGGCGACCGAAATAGAGCCATGTTAGAAAGCTCCTTTATGTGAGAGCCCGGCACAGACTGGGGGTGTCATAGTCCCCCTGAGTTGAATTGTTGAGTGGCTATATGAAATATTAATTTGTTTGGACGAGTAACATGAGTAAGCTGAACGAATCACCATCACATGGGGTGTGAGGAAGAGAGTAGTCACTGAGATGGAAGAGCCTTCTTTCATGTGCCACTGACAAGCACCTCAATTTAAGTCTAACCCTTACAGACCACTGACAGGCCTTCTGTCAGTTTAAAGCAACAACATCCTACACAGTCTATATATATATATTGTAAATACAGCATTACTGACATGAGCAATCCCAAGTCTCTGAGGCTGTTTTTGCTTTTGTACAGGATTGTGCAAGATAATATCTGACAAATGTCATATAACATGGCTCATCATTTGGTGTCTAGAAGTCTACGGGCATATCCTTGTACATATGATACCCATCAATAATGACTTGTTTTGTTTAAATCATATCCATGGTTAGAGCAACATGTTGTCTTGCTCTTGGTTCCAGTAATCCAGTGATATGTGGAGTTCCTCATAAAGTCAACATGTTTGTAGGATTATCCGGCTAACAGAGGGAATTCAAATTCCCATCAATCTCATTCATTTCTACACTGCTTGTTCCCGCATTATGTAACTATCCTGCATCTACCTTGCATACTACAGCAGTCATTGCAAGGAGCAGACAAAAACCCGGGACTTCACACGCCCCGAGCGATGATGTTATCACTGCGCCAACAGCCCTACCCCATTTGGCAGAGTAGCGAGCGATCCCTTCCAGGGTCGCCATGCTGTTATTTCTCAAAGGTGGCAAAGTAGATCTGACTAGACACATTATATAACAATCAGCTGGTTGCCAGCTCCTTCTGAGACGTCAAAGAGAACAAAGTTGACATGAATTCATTTGATACATTATTGCAGTTTATTGCAGTTAAACTCGCCTGACCCGCAAGTATAACTCTTTACAGAGACGAAGGCTTTTCATGTTGATAGAGAGTGAACATGGTTATAGTGGATACCCATTTCCTCAGAATTTGTGCTACTGTATTATTCTTCAAAAACAAACAACTTATTAAAGGCCCAATCAATGCTATCCTCTATTGAAATACTTTTGCCCCACAACTGGCTTTGATGTGATTGATTTTCATGATTTTTATGATGGCAGACATTTTTTCCGCTTATTATCTGAGCTTAGTATATAAAGACTAGCAGGATGTGACAGCTAACATGTGAGATATATTTGTATTTTGAGACTGGAAAAGGTTTTTGTTTTTCAGGAGTTTTTCACCTGTGCTCAGTAGCCACTTTACTACATACACTTTCCTCCAGACAGTGAGTTGATGACTTGACTGTGACTCAGTATATAAAGCATGCAGACAGGGTTGAGAGGTTCAGTTACTGTTAAACATCAGAATGGGAAAGATGCATAGACTTTAATGTGGTATGATGATGCCATACACCTCAACAGCTGCTCTCCTGGGAGTTTCACACATTACAGTGTCTAGAGTTCACTGAGAATTGTGCGATAAACAAAAAGAAATCCTGTGGGTGAAAACGCCTCATTGATAAGAGAGGTCAGAGGAGAATGACTTGCTCAAGCTAACAGGTGGGACACAATGCAAACACAAAGCAAACAGCTTAGTATGACAGTGATGTGCAGAAAGGCATCTCAGAATGCACCATTGATCGAACCTTGAAGTGGATGGGCTGCAGCAGGAGAAGACTATGCCCAGTTCCACTCCTGTCAGTTAAGAACAAAAAGATGAGGCGCCAGTGGGCCAGGTGAACAAAACTGGACAACTGAAGAATGGTAAACGTTGCCCGGTTTGACAAAACCTAATTTGTGTTGCGACGTGTTGACGGCAGGATCAGAATTTGGCGTAAACAACATGAATCCATGGATCCATCCTCCCTGGTGTCAACAGTACAGACTGGTGGTGTAATGGTGTGGGGAGTGTTTTCATGGTACACATTAGTACCAACTAATTGGTTGTTCAGATACCACAGCAGTTTACAATTACAATACTGAGCTAACACTGTCGAGATTACTACCAGTCATTGACAGTGTGACGTAGCTGCAAGGAAGTCAGATGCCACACCACAATGCTCTTGGCTTTTATACTGATAGCTCAGGACCTAGCATTTATCCTCTATGTTGTTGTGTGCTGATACCACACACACAGCCCTAGATTACCCTTGGCACATAAAAGTCTTTCCTTGGATTCACATAGTTTTGACGGATCCATTAGGACATGGTAAAAATCAGATTTGGCCCAATGTGAGATGCTCAGCCATTGTGGCATTCAGTGTAATATTTCCATCTGATTTGCTCACTGCTCAAACAGTTCATGAGTATTTGTTGGCATCACTCACACATAGATTGTGTGCGTGCCTGCATATGTGCACGCTCTCATGTGCGTGTGTGTGCGCGTGTGTGTGAATGAGCACACATACTATCAAAGTGCAGGCAGGACTATGACACCATTATAAATAGAAGGGAGGAAGTGAGGAAGGTTAAATCTCTCAAACACAGACATGAAATATGTAGAGAGGAACCATTTAGAAAGCCAAATATTATCTCTATATACATTTATATCATCTAAATGGTGTGATGTATTATTAGACTGAGGTAGCCACAGTGATTCAACTTGTTCTAATCTATTTTTGTCCATCAGATTATATGGTGCTTATACCCGTTGGCTTTCCCTTCTCAGTCGTCTTATTTGAGCAACTGTACTTAAGTGCTCTTCATGGTTATAAAGTTGAGATAACTCCTCCTAGGGGTCAGTGCTAGATGTAAGCCTAGGCTTTTATTACAGTGGCATAGCCTAGTGTGGTGGCATGGTGTGTGAAGAGCTCATTATCGGTCAAGGGTGAATTGTCCTATGGACCAAGGACTTCATTGGGCCATGATGGCAGTGATGGATTCAAGATCCTTAAGGTGGAGCAGAGAGTTGGTATGTCGTTGATTTTCTTTGTGAAATGGTTTTGGAAAAATATTTGATCATTCACAAAATATTGACATACTAAAGTAGGATTTGGGAACATTTCTTTCTGAGAGTGAAGGACTGGACAGGTGGGCTACATAGATGCAGCCATATATGAGATGCACTCGGCACTGCTTGGCTACTGCCCAGAACCCCGAATACTTCCAGGAGCATCTGTGTCCAGCTGTCTGCATGACCAAACTAGGAACGAAAGGAGGAATTCCAGGGGCAATGTATGTGTGGCGTGTGTGTGTGGTGTTTGGCGGGCCATGTTCTCTCTCCCAAAGCCTTCATGAGGCCATCACACACACACACACAACTCTGTGCCTATAGACACAGTTAGGCTGATAGAGTCCCTTCATCAGCTTTCACTGCCCCCTCTGGGCAGCCTGCACGCCTCGCTCCTGATAGACTACCTAGGATGTCTTTGACCCCGGACTTTCAGCAGCTGTCAGTGACGCCCCATCAAAGAGGGGACATGGGATACCAGCACTCTTCTCCAAGGTGGCACAGAGTCAGAGGCTATGCTGGCTTTACGGTTTTGAGCATTCAAAGAGTGTCCGCCAGGGCCTCCTCCTACTGCTGTTACTAAACAAACAGGTCTGGCTAAGTGCTGAACACAACCCCTGGGCAAAGATGAAAAGCTCCCTGGGGAAGGGAAATGATTATGTTGCTTGTTGTCTGTTTGCGTAATGCACTATCAATTTACAGAGCTGAGCAGTGCCATATTGATGATAACCTCTAGCCTTCATGCTTGCAGGACTGGTTGCTAAAAGTGTGGTGCACGGAGCTAGGTCTTGATTTTCACAACGCTTCCCTGTCCTCAACGCAACAAGGTCACACTAATTGGAGGAGGAAGTGCCGAGGATGTCTTTGGGGAGGGGCTGCAGGGTTAGGGAGTAATAGGAGAGAGGGTCAGATCCTGTTTCTGCTCTGGTTCCCTGTTCTAATCCAGCCCGGTATGTGTTGAGATCAGAGCAGGGGACTTTCACTGTAGTCATCCGGTGGCACTGTAATGAGACTTGCTAATGCCATACTTCCTCTACTGTTGCACATTCATAGTAAAAAGCACTAGACCATAGTCCGGCATGATCTCACCCTGGGAACCACGTTCACTGAAACTAGCACCAGACCCACCAGAAACAGTCCCACAATCCATTTCAGGCCCTAACCCCTAAGAAACATGGCACTAGACAGCTGTGTGTTCCCCTTGATGTATCTATGTCAGCCACTTACATAAACACACTAAGACACACATACAGATTCACATAGACACATACGTGCGCATGCACACACGCTCGCGCGCGCGCGCGCGCACACACACACACACACACACACACACACACACACACATATCATGCTCCCTGTCAGTAATACCCAGAGGATATTATGTCTCTCTTAGCAGACTGAACAGTTGATCAGAGCAGTGTGGCAGTCACTTTGATGTGAGTCACATGACCCTCTCGTGCCGTTACCTTAGATATTGCTTGAATCTCAAGGGCGGGATCTTATTCCCAGATTGATTGGTAGATATCCTGGCGCACACTTGACTGATTGTTACAGAATAGAGAATAGCATTTTCTTTTGTTCATTCTTCTCCTGTCTGTACACGTGATGACTTCAATCAAGAATCTGATGGTGTCATGGCAAACCAGGTCAGTTTTAACAGTAGTTGCACACTGATATAACATTAATGTAACAGGTCTAAATTTGGCTCCATAAAATGAAGGGGTGACTAGGTGAGGAGCGCTGACACCCATTCCAAAAGGGTCACCACTGATACATAAATCACTGCCAGAGAAGAACAGTAGCAAACGCTTCAAGTGGTCCCCTCACAGAGACAGGCAGCCAATCTAGTCATTCCTATTTCTGCTAGAGAGGCTAAATAGAGAACCTCTGTCCACTCTGATCCCACCACAGGGATGCTTCGTCCTCATAGCGCTACAGCTGGTTGTTCTTATCTACTTTATAAGTCCTGACAGCAACTACAATGTGGATGCTGTGTCACACATCCAGGTTAGCAATTATCCAAATACGTAATACTAACAACAGCAGAGCCCAATTTGTCATACAACTAACCCATTACAATCTGTGTTACAGGTTGTCAGTTATTGACTGTCTTGACTGTCATTCCAGGCAAAAGTTACAATCCCTTATTATTCCATAATGCACACAAACACAGACAGACAGACACACATATAACAGAGCAGTGTATATATATGTGTGTGTGTGTGTGTGTGTGTGTGTATATATATAAAAATACCGCAAAGGGTGGCTCTCACACTGCTATGGTACTGTAATGCAGTTTATATCCATTTCATTCATTAAGGAACGATGTGGATGAAGGTGGTGAATTTCTTAAGCCTTGAGAAAATTGACACGATTGTTTGTGGGAAGGTGTTGCCTTGAGTTTTATATTTCAGACTGTGAGGACTCTGGTGTAATGTGCATCAGCATCAACTGCTACTCATAGGATTATACAGACGTTGCTCAGTTGTTGCTGTAATGAAAGGAAAGGTGGGTCATATTCAGCAGCAGCCTTGAACTTTGCTTTCTGAATAGCACATAACAAGTGGGGAAACACTTACAACAACAAACGCTGTGGGATTAGGGAGAGACAATTTAATGTAACATGATAATCTAATCAGTTCCCGTGGGAGCAGAGGTTATGGGAAAGGAGATTACAATGCTAATTCACTTCCAAGGTCAAATGAATTAGTGATAGCTACTGGTTAGATGGGTGGATCCCCAGTATAAATCTGAAGGCTGGTGATTAGTAAATCACCTGAGGTCAGCTATCAGGCAGGACCTCATTTCATAGTGTATTATATAGTGTAATCTAGCAAGTACGCAGACAAACATGAAGGATAATATTCATTCACAGTGGTAAAACACTGTAGGTGTGTCTGCTCTTAAAGGGATCGCTGTCAAGACTGCAGAATGTGAACGTGTTGATGTGAAGCACAAACAATAAGCCAGGTTAATCACCTGTGTCATTGTTTTTATTGGAATAAGGAGGTCAGGCTTACTGTTGTCACTAAGGTGTTAGCTCTAAGGACAAGAATGGGCTGTACCAAAAGGGTAGTGAGTCATTAGGGACAAAGTATCACATGCAATTTCAAATTCCTCTTAATATTAGTTGTTTTAGTCTGCCTGATTGCTGACATATCTAGAAAAATAAGCTTGGGCTCATAGGTCAAGGTTCAGGTGTCAGATGCTCATGTGTTCTGGGCATGCTTTTGCATATAGGAAGGAAAAATGGTAAATTCCTAAAACACATTTGATGAAAGATCACTGGTGAGGTGCACGACAATAGGAGCTTCATGGTGACTGCAACGAGATAAACTGGTCTCCTATCACACAGCACTCCCATTCAAAGTTATCAGTGTAGGCCCAGTCTGAAAACATTACAGCTGTCCTTTTGACCTGTGAGAGGGGATCTCACTGCGGGTTAGGATGCTGAGTGGGTTCATGTTACTAACAATTGGCATATGTGTATTTGTGTGTGTGTGCAGGATCTGCTGGTAGCAGGCAACACAGTTGACACACTGAAACAGCTGAAACCACTATGGATGAAGACGATCCTTGTGAATGGATGTATAGACAGACAGACAGACAGACACACAAACATACATTACATTTATGCTTGACAGTATAAAGTAGTAGTATAAAGTAAGTGTTAGTAGTATAAGTTGCATATTTCATGTTGCATCTTTGGTGGTAAATCTGAGGTCAGCCCAGGGGTCAATTATTCAACTTTTGAGGGTCAACACATTGTATTCACGCGTACCTTTAGAACTTTTTTCTCCTTCAACAAAAAAAACAAAACAGTTTTCACCAGGGGGATTGGTGTCACAAGAGCCCAGAGGCCAAGGCTTTGGAAAGACGCCGCTATCGTATTTTCTATACATTTCTTTTTACAACTGAAGAACCTACGTACCTGTTGCATGTGTAAAAAAAGAGAGGTGTCAAATACGAAACATGATCTGCACACTTGACAAAGAGAATCTGCTATGAGGGATCATTTCGGGGCGAGAAAGACCTGGGTCCCCAGAGCACATGGGAGCTTTATCGTTGTAGCCGGGGGGGGAAAGACCAAAAAAAGAGGGACGGGATACCACAAGAAAGGTTGTAGAGGTGCAGGACTTTGACACATGTCCCAGTGTGGACGGGTAATTTACTCACCTGGCCTTTGGTGTGTCATCATGTTACCAGTCTTCTGAGGAGCCCTCC
>CABFOQ010050683.1:5032-19210 GCA_900660455.1 Gephyroberyx darwinii
TAATATAAAATGTTCTTTCTGTATGTATGTTCTAATGTTTAAAGTTCACATTCTGTGGTAAATGATGTACTATGTATTCTCTAGTACTCTCTCCATTATTCGAGGCACTCAGGTGTTTTATTAAGACTTTTAATCTACTTGCCAGCAATAATCCATTTGTTGTGACGCCAGCTGTTCGGCGCAGTCTCCCTCCGCTGGCGCCCCTCCTTCAGTCCTGATGGGCCATGCCCAGTCCGCCAGACTTCCAACCCCGACTGGTCAGTCCTTGCAGGCTGCCCCTGACTGTGTCCTCCAGGGACCTCGGCTGGTCGCCGCTGCTGGAAACCACTTTCCTAAGAGGACGGGTGTGCTAGCTGCTGTTAGCCGTGGTCAAGCTGTGTTGTTAGCACAGTGAAGAAGTGATATTTTGTTTGTATTATAATCGCTTAGACGAGGCAAACGCCTCCTGGATAGAGAGAAGCAAGTGAGCAGTTTAAGTTCGTCGGTTGGTGTTCGCGTTCCGGCTGCCCGTTTTTCTCCTTTATTTTATGTGCACGTCTGGGACAAGGACAGTGACTGTGCATAGGGCGGTGCCTTTGATGTGCACGTTTTCTTTCTCTTCCCCTGGGTAACAGATCATTTGTATCATGCATGCATTTGTATTGAGTTAGACTGGGAGGGGTCTAATTCATTTTTTGTTTTTTTTATTCCTATTTTGAAGTGAGTGTGGTTCACTGAGAATAGTGTCTGCAGTAATTTAAAAAAATTTTTTTTATTATATTAGTGGAACAATGTGGAACTAATATAATAAATCCTTTATTGGCTTTATTCTAACTCGGGGCTGGTTGTTGATGATTTCATAGAGGTGATTCTCCAGAGTAGGGGCGACTTATTCCAACCACTGTCAGAGAAAGGATTAAGGGAAGCAGTTAGGTGTTATTGCACATAAGCACAGATACTGAGGTAACACACTAGGCCACACACCCCTTTTAGGTAAACCCTGTGACATTGAGGACGCCTGAGGTCCCATCCTTCCTACCTCCATAGTACAGTGTAGGTCTGAGTTGAATGGTGCTGGGAGGCCGGGACCAGATCCTTGGTTCTCCTGCCGTCTGGAGATAACAGCAGTGTTCCCCTACTACACAGGTACAGCTCTACCTGTCACACATGCAGAACTCGGCATAAACACCGACCAACCGACCAACAGAGCGAGCTATAGAGCTGCAGCTGGTAGCAGCTAAAATCCTATAAAACTACCAGACCATTTGACCCTCTCCCTAGACAGCTTTGACCAATGACAGCTTCTGTAACATCAAATGATTGACAGCAGTTTGGGTCCCACCTCCTGACACAGTAGTTCAATAGATAATCAGTCCATCAATAGATAATACAACAATCAAAAATGTAATTATCAAATTACTTTGCTATCGCATCATGAAAACATTTATTTTCAATTGCATTATCGATGTATTCATTAAATGAGGAATTAGATATTCTTATCTCAATTTGTTCATCTATTTATACTTTCATTTATCAATTTATTTTTTGATTATCAAATTGTTGATTCATTAGTCTATTTTATCTATTTATGCATGTATTTGAACATTTATTAATTTATTAATTGATTGATTATTGATTTATCAATTGATTTAGCTATTGACCAATTGATTATTGAGTGGCACATATGGGCCCCCATACATAAGGAGCTACATATGAGAGAGTAAAATATGCTTAGCCCCCTCAGTTGTATTTTTTGCCCCCTCTGTTTAAGCTTTATGTATCTATAGAAAAATATTTTCATACGTGTATGCTAGGGCATCCAGAAACGGAGCAGAGATCGATAGACAGACACGGTTCGGTTTCTTAGTCTGCCTGCTTTTCGTGGTTGTAAACACAACTTGCGGCCCTAATTCCATTTCCCCTGTTGTAGAGAGAGATATAGAGAGAGCAAGAGAGAGATGCAAGCCGCAAACAGCTGTTTCTACGCGCCTCCCCCTGCTGATTTTGACAGAATCATTATCGTTCATAAATCCTCTGCAAGTGCTTCGTTCTTATGTGAGTCTCTGATTAATAAATGTATTCTTTGATTTTGAAGCAGTAGCCTTATGTTGTTTTTATTTAGCAATGAATTTTATTTTATGAAAAAAAAAAATTGCCCCCTCGCAATTTTTAGCAGCCCCCTCAGTCACTTCATCCTGGCCGGGCCCGGTAAAATAATCAATAAAATAAGAGTTAAGAGAATGCCTTTGTATAAAAATAGGTTTTAAGTTGTGACTTAACATATAAAAGTGAATTCAGACCACAATCCCTGTGAAAGCACACTTATAACAATATGTTTTTAAGAGGACTGAGCTTTATTTTGTGACCTCCCCATCGGGCGTCTCTGATTCCCGTGTCGAAAAAACTTTGCGGTGAGCTCTACGCATGGGTGAAGGATGCGTAGAAGTGCGCACCTTTTACCGCATAGAATTTTTCTATATATCCCGACATTTGTGGTGAAAGATGCGTACGCACATTTCACCCCCGTTAATGTGCGTAGAAACCTTTATAAATGAGGCCCCAGGTCTTGGGGTCAAGGAAGGTGAAGTCGTAAATAGTTGGAGCAGAAAGTTTCTATTATTGTTTCTATGGGAAATAACCCCTTTACGGCCGGGTGAATGTGTATGAATTCAGACTCAGTCACCCGGCCGTAAAGGGATTATTTCCCACCGTAATAGAAACGTTCTGCCCCAGCTCTTTACGACTTGACCTTCCTTGACCCCAAGACCTGCTCATTTCCCAGGTCAAACTTTCAGCCATGTCAAGAGGTAATGAATACACACACACATTCCTCTTAGCTCAGTAGTTTTTCACTGGCTGTGACTATACTTGCATGCATACATATTAAAAACACACATTATTATTTTTCCATAACATTCCCCCCTTTGATCATATAAATAATCACATAAAAAATAATGATGTAAGTCCTACAGGACCTCATATGTTAAACAATCAAATTTAACATTAGAGTCATCAGTTAGAACAGTCAAATCTGTATAACTGTCTGATAAGACAGCTAACATTGTTAAATCCTCAATTTCATCAGAGTCCCAGAATCATCACCTGGGTTGTCATTATTGTTACATTATTGTTACATTATTGTTGGCATCATCATACATGTCTTTTCCAAAATCATCCAAATCATTTCCTTCTGTAGGAATTTGTATGTTACTGTCCTATAGTAGTTTTCACTATTTTGTCAATCATGGATCTCATTATGACAATACAGCAAGATCCCACACAAGTTACACAACAGCATAATAAAATACACATCATATCTTATAATTTGTAAGTGTTTAGCATTAGCTGTGGCTTGTATACTCAACTCTGATGCGAACACCATTTCCGCTTTACCAAAAAGTCTGAATTCATCAGGAATGTGATCCACTGAGGGAGCATATCATTCTCCCCAAGAGGCCCATATCTTGGCACGGCGGTGTCCATTGGCATAAGAGTCCAGAGAATCTGGACCAGCAGGTATTACAAGGATAGATTGGAACAAGGTAACAGGTGCATGAATTGATACCACATGTTACTGTCAAATGAGCTGTAGTCTGCTCCGGTCAGCCATGATGTGTTGAGCTGCCGTAATTCTCCTCTCTCGCGGACGTGTGTGTCATTGTTGGAGCGGCTGTTATTATAGTCCTGCTGTAGGACTGATGGTGGTGTATCACTGCTGTTACCTTGATTTTTATCAGGCACATGCTCCAATGACCACAGGATCGGTAGCACAATAATGACACTGAGTGTGAGCAAGATACTTATACTGCCACGCATGCCACACCCAAGTCGCCTTAGTGGTGTCATGGTCGTGGTCTCTCCATTGTCCGTCTACTACACTCTGAGTGACTCCTATACCACAGGTTTTCTCTTATGCCAGGCCGGTAAGACGATGGGTCACTATAAGAACACACCCCTCCCCATCCCCCTTGCCTGGTCTTTCCCCTGCGGCAGTGAGAACTCAGCGCGAGTTTCAGGCACAATTGTCTACAGTAGCTGGCGTAGATCCAAGTTGTTCTCGGTAGGTTTTTAAACCACAGGGAGAGTTGATGTCTTCTCTGGCAGGGGCAGTGCCTTCTTACACTGGCTGGCGTGGATCCACGTGGGCCTCTCAGCGACCTTCACCGCGGAGTGGGTTGTCACCTGGTATGGTCCTTGCTACCTAGGATGGTTCCACCTCTTCCTCCTGCAGTCTTTGATCACCACCCAATCTCCTAGTTTGATGCAATGGAGTGGTCCCTCAGCTGGTGTGGGGAGAGCGGCCTTCACCTATGAATGTATGAGGCTTAACACCTTAGAGAGGTTAGTGCAGTAGGCCAACATGCTACTATTAAATTTCTCTGTGTCGAGTGCTTTTGGCCCTAGTGGAGAACTGAGCCCAGTCTCCATTGGTCTTCCTGTGATTATCTCAAAGGGAGATAACCCTGTCTGAGTATTGACACAGCCCCTCATGCTCATCAGAGCAATAGGAAGTGCTCTTACCCAGTTCAAACCTGTTTCTGCACAAACTTTTGTTAATTTATTCTTTAGAGTCCCATTTGTCCTTTCCAACACACCTCCACTTTGTGGGTGGTGTGGTGGAATTTCGTTGAAACAAAACGGAGCGATGAACTTGGAAGAGACGACAAAGAGATTCTCTGGGTACAGCACTAGACCTTTATTACCAAAGTAACAAAAGCCGAGTTGGTCTGCTGAGCAACTGAAAATACATTGTATTGCTTTGTATTTTATACTAGTCACATCCTTATCTTAGTTCCTCCTTTTATGTGAATTACCTCCCTTGTTCATTTGATATCATTACTTTCTTGCATCTGCTTAAGACTCAAGGGTGGGCTTTTGCCTTTACTCTACTTATTGTGTAACTTGGTTCTATGTTACAGCTGGTGTATTTCAATATCTGACATATCCTGTCCTTGAGACACCTGTTGTTGTGCTCATATTCTTGGCTTAATATCTTTATTTTGCCAAACGAGTTCCTTTTATGGTTATAGTTTGATTGTGTTCTTGCATGCATACAGTCTGGGTGATGTGGAAATCAGGTTACAAAGGTTTGTGCATGATTAATGATACTGTCTAACATACAATCCTTTACTTATCTTGATAATATTTTCCATAGTGGTATGCACAATGTGTTCTAAAATCTATCCCAAAGAACAGTGACAGTTGTGTGATTATATTATTTACAAAATGACTGCCATTGTCGCTTGAGAGTTTCTTTGGTATTCCCCATCTGGGAATAATCGCTCTCACCATTGCTTTTGCCACAGCCGTCTGCTTTCCTGTGGGAAAAACTTTTAGAAACATTTAGAAAATATGTCAACTATGACCAGACAGTACTTTTTTCCTTCTCATGGGCTTAACTCAATGAAATCCATCATTAGATGATCAAATGGTTCGTCTGGTTTTGGCCAATTGTCCATATCCAGCGATCCACTGTCTACAGTAGCCTGTCATGCCAAGAAAAGCCAACACTTTTAGTTTGTGGCTTTGGTATTTTCTGGATTGCTGTTATTCTTTCTTCATTCAGCCTTTTCCCATTGTTTGATATAATGTGACCCAGGAATTTAACTTCCTCTAAGGCCAACTGAACTTTTTCAGGTGAAACTTTGTTTCCTGACGCAGCTAAAAATTTCAATAGTATCACTGTGTCTTTTTCACAGGCTTCTTTTGTTGGTGAGCAGACTAGTAGATCATCTACAAATTGTCATCTATCAATTTGCTCCCATGTTCAAATTTCAGATTTTCCAAACAATCTCCTAATGCTGCAGCATAGATTGTTTGGTGACTCTGCATAACCTTGTGGCATTCTGGTCCATGTATATGATTTCCCATTCAATTTAAATGCAAACCAGAATTGTTAATCTTGTGCCACTGGAATACTAAAAAATGCATTCGCTAGGTCGACCACACTGAAGGATTTACTTTCTGGGGTTACCTGTCCCAGGAGTGTGTATGGATCCGCTACAATTGGAGCTCTGTGGTATACTGCATCATTTACCTTTTTCAAATCTTGGACAAATCTCCAAGCGTCTGGCTTACCCTGGACTGGAGCTTTTTTAACAGGAAAGATAGCAGTGGAACTAGGTGAGTCTGGGCATGGCATAATTATTCCCTCTTCCCTCTTATTCCCTCCCTATTAACAGTGCCTCAAAAACTAGTGTGATTCCCTCTATAGCTTCAGGTCTGAGTGGATACTGTGGCTGGCATGGTCTGTGTGTGGATTTAGTTTTGTTTTGCATTTTGATTTAGCAAGCGACACATGGGGTGCGGCGCCCCTTACAGAATATAACTTTCAATTTCGGGACCGCATTTAACAGACATTGCACAGAAGTCACAACTCAGCCAGTCAGCAGCCCTGATATACATAAAAACCATTGTTTCTCAAAATCCTCACACGTCTCTCTCACAACCTTAGCAGTACAGTGCAATTCTTCAATTGGCATAAAATCCACTTCTTCATTTTTCATTTTTTGCTTGCTTAGTTCAAACAAATCTTGTGACACAGACCGTGGGCACCATGTCCCAAGAATAATAGTACAAAGCAGAACTTTCACTCCTTGCATACTAACAATCTCTTCACTATTTCTAACAATTATTATGCCATCATTGCTGCATTCTAGGTTTATATCAAAAGCACACATCAAATCTCTAGCCATTAAACAACACTTTTGAAAACAGAAATGAATGTTTATGACTTTTTTTTTCTTTCTTCATTTGTTTCAGGATCAACAACACTCAGGGGAGCTATGAAAGGCTCTTTTGTAGTCACCCCTCCCGCTCCTACGGTATGAGCATATCTGCCGCTTAATTTCGGCTGAGAAATTAATACTGAGGTTGTTGCTCCTGAATCAACTAGGAAATCCAGTATTTCCCCATTTATTAACAATTTTTGTCATTGGCATTACACCTAATGGTATGTGTTTGATCATATTTGATCTAGGCTTAGCTTTAGTTTGGTCAGGTTTATCAATTAAATTTCTAGGCTCATGCTCACTTGTTGCTGTGACCATTCCTGTCTCCCCAGACAGTCAGTCCTCTCCCGCTGCATCCCCCTGCCAGAAACTTAGCTTGGCTTTTGGACAGAAAACGTTTTCTGCTGTCTTGGCTGGTCATCTTCATCATATTGTAGGGACACTTACGAACCAAATGTTCTTTGGAACCACAGATAAGACATCTATCGTCTTTGTGGGGACACTCACGCGCCAAGTGGTCTTTCTTGCCACAGATAAAACATCCATCGTCCATATTCTGTCCACGCCTTCTACCTCTGCTTGGAGCTCAGCCTCTCCCCCTCCTTACTCCTCCTCCTCCCCTTTGGTAGCCTCTGTCTCTGCCTGTCTGCTGGCCATCACTGGCTGTATCTGAATTGTGATTCTGGTGGTGAGCCATGAGTTCTGGGCAGGCTGCTGCACTCTGGCTAGTAGGGGTCAAAAATTTCAGAGAGAAAAGGGTTTCTATTTTCTATTTTTATATTTCTCCTGAGCGTCCTCTCGTTTGGTCTTTTTACTACACTTACCTCCCATATTTGAGCTCTAGTTACTCGGCCTTCACAATTTGTATATTATAATAACCAAGTTTCTGACACCCTGCAAACCAGACGGTAACCAACTTTCTTGTTGATGCACGGGTGATGCAAAGGCAATGTTGAACTGTGAAAGTGAGGTTAGAATACTCTCTCTCTCTCCACTGTTCTCCTTTCCCTTCTGTCCCAAGTCCCCCGGAAACTGTCAGCTGTCCTCCAAGCCATCTTTCGCTGTTGCCACGATACGACAATTAGACGCATTACAGCTCAGGTCGTTTTGTCTGTGCTATTGCTATTTGCCATATCCTCTGCCACTGTTATTTACCATACCATTTGCCAATATTACCTGCCCTCATTTCATGTAACCTTGTTGTACATATTGTACATGCATTTATCTCTCAGTATTCTTTGTGTTTAATCAGTTAATAAATCTTTGTATTTATAAAGAACTGACTATTGTGTGTTATTGATATATCAGGGACATTAAGGTAGAAAATCACTGAAATCTAGAGCTCACTTCTTCTGATTATTAGACTGATATCATTATAAAGAGACCATTCCAGTGTAAACTGGTGGTGCCCCGAGAGTATTAATCAGCTATTGATTAATGAAAATAACTATAATTGTCAATTTTCAAGAATTGACCAAATAGTCTCATAGTTCATAACGAAGCAACACACTACACACTAGAATTTAGCCCTAATTCTCACCAAGGTATGTGACTTGACTGCTTGAAAGAAATGTTTTTTGTTCAGTCCACTGAACAAAAAATATTTCCATTATTGGCCTATGAAGTGAAGTATTTACAGTCACAAAGTGCTCTCAATAAGTGGCATGGAGGAAGAGCACTGCGTCCACAGTAGGTTTCAGCGCTGACCGCCTTTGCAGGCCTGAAGTACCGGTCCACTTGCTGTCTTATGAGAAACTTGACATAACCGGTTGGCTCACTTTGTTCGTCTCCATAGTGAACTCTTCCCGACAATGGAGTAGAACAGGCATTCTTAGCGTAACTATATCCAAACAAGTTAATGGCTGACAACTTCAAGGCCTGGAACCCCATCTGACCTGATGTACTAGAACCAAGAAATAGGCCTGACCTGACAAAATCAAACCACATACTGTCGGGTTGCAGACCTCTTTCTAGACTCACCATTTCGCACTGACGTTCAACAATCATACATCATAGAAGGAGAAGAGACACCAATTACTCCACAGACAGTATCCTTAATAGTCCACAATGCAGTGCAAGACATGTTGGGTTTTGCATAAGGGGCATGCCACTTTTTCTCTACTGGCAAAAACAGCTAGGCTACTGCTATTGCTCTCTCCACCTTCACGTAAAGCATCACAGATTGATGATATATAACAGTCTAAGGGTCCTCCCTTAGATATTTCTTCAAGCAATACTGCTGCCTTCCAAAAGCCCACATTTTTTTTCCACGAAATGTACTTTTTCTAGTTACAACAGAACCCCCCTGTACATTACTTCTCATTTATTTGAAACCAAATGTTTTGTAAATGTAATCTTTTCAAATTTGGACTAGTGGACAGGGAAGCTCCACTGCAAGATCAGCAAATGTATTTTTATACCCAGACCAAGCACAAGGAATCTTAATCTATTTTTTTTTTCTAAGAGACACCCATTTAAGATTGTCATGCCAACAACTACTAGGAAATATTGAGCTTCTACTGAACATATTTCTTCGTCCAAAGGAGGACCTCAAACAGCAGATACACAGTGATATTATGTTTACTTAACTGTCACTAGCTGTGATTCAACTGTGACCAGACATCACCCTGTAATACTGGAGGACTCACTTAGCATAATTAGTAAGAAGCCTGGATCAGAGAAGATATAGATTAATGTAGCATTACAGTTTGATGTGCATCAATTGACTTTGTGTTTAACACGGCCGACATAAAATTTTAACTTTATTAACTGAAATAATACATTTTCAAATATTTTAAGGCACATTTGCACATCTGCACAGATGTCATGACTAACTCCAAGGCATGCTCATCAATAACTTAATGGAAATAGAGAGGGTAGCACTTTGATCATAAAGAAATACAGTTGTCATTCCTGTGATGTATTTGTGTGTACTTTACAGATTCCTACAGATACTAAAATCATATTGAATGATGATTTCTGAGTTACATTCATCTATTCAAACAAGGCAGGGGACAAATTGCTGGCATTTCTGAATACTTAATTTTTCTAACACATATTTCATAAATACATTCCACCAACATAGGTTGAAGTCCTGCCCAAAGATTGATAAATCCTTTTGAATCCATCTAAAAAATCCTCTTGTGGCATCACTTTAAATTGTTAGAACTGCATTGCTCAGCAATGGAGTCACACTAAAAAAATGCTTTCAACCATTACCTGTTTAAATACACCTCTGGTCAAGCATGGCAAGCTGTGCACTTAAATCCTTTGGTAAGCAAAATGAAGGTGATCAAATGGATGAGTTTTTCCTTTCGTCGTCCATCTGAAGGCACCATGAATCAACTGCTTCTCCATTCATTGATTGTTTTGCATCTTGATTCCTTCTTCCTTTGGAGGAGGCTTTGTTTAAGACATATGGCAGGTAGCTTAAACATGCAACAGGGGAGGGAAAGAGGCTAGGCATATGATGAGAAAGGCCTGAAGCTGGCCTAGAGAGGCATAGTTGTAAGATGTTAGGGTAATTCTTTTGGTGTAGCCATTCACAGTTTGTAAAACCCCAGTCATTGTTGGAGTACATGTCTTTCAAGGAGAATTTGGAAGTCTACTCAATAGCACCAGGCCTGGTGGCCACATAGACAAAGACCACGATGAGCAGCACCACTACAGCCAGTGTGGGCAGCACAACAGTGGCCACCTGTTTCCGAGCGTCTTGCATGGCCTGCTTGCGCTCCTTCTTGTCCTTGGATGTTTCTTTCTTGGGTTTGCCTTTGAGTTGCCTCATGACGGTCTCCCTGTCTGGTCAGTCTGTTCCTCTGCTCCACTCACTGGCACCTGTGACAGACAGAAATCAATGACACAATCCAGTGTCACATTTCAGCTTCAATTAACCCCCCATTTACAGTAATGAGTAAAAGTTTGAGAACCCCATGTGCAATTCTAGAAATCGTTTTAATCAAAATTAGCCTATTCTTAACTGAAACCTAGGATCGTGAAAAAGTTTGTGAACCGTTTTAAATTACCTGCCTCCTGTATAAATTAAAATGGTCTGATCATCTAACTCATTAATAGATAAACACAATGTAATTGAACAAATAACCTTTAATTAACCTACCTTTAATAAACATACTGGGCCCCATTTCACATACCTGGCTAACTGAGCTAACCGGATTAGTTTGTTGACAATTTGGGATAAGCCCAGGATTTTCCATTTCACAAAGCGAGTTCACAATTTAGCCAGACTTGTTAGTGGGGCAACAGAGTCTTAAGCCCAAACCTACAAAAAGTTCAAGTTAGCTGGATAATTTCAATATATTATATAAACCACCCTGTGAAATCACAGAGTGCTGCAGGGATGACGTATTTTTGTAGGCCAACCCAGAAGTTAGCATCGCCCTGGTTCCCTCGAGAAAAAGCCAGGGTTTTTCCTGCATAGAGAATTACGAGGCGGCTGCCTCCGTCAAATTTCGTGCCGCCTCCAGCTCTCTCAGTTAGGTGCTGCCAAAACTGCCAAAGAGGACGAAAAGAGCCGCAATTTTCCTCAAGGAATTTCCTTCAGAGTGTCTCCCTACAGTAGGAATGTACCCTGATATTTTGTGGCTGTTCAAACAGGTGAATATTGTTTCTTTTGCATCCAAGCACGTCCAATTTCTTAAAAAGGATTCCTAAATTAACGTTACATCCCATCAGTGTAATGTTTTCAACTTTGCAGATATGGCTCATAGAATCAGCGATTACTTTACAAGGCGAGTTCGCGAGTAGGAGAATCATGAGGGCAGGTGAAACAGTGCAGACTTCATCTGATTATTACAGGCAGTTAAAAAGTAATAATGTCACTGACGAGATGCGTTAAATTTGTCAGGTCTGAAAGTAGTGCACACCCACAAAAAGTGGAAGGGACTGGTGATGGAGAGGATCAGAGTTTGGTAAAGTTGGAAATATATTCACAGATTTGAACTTCCCAGATCAATAACTCATAAGTGAAACGTTGTTAAAACACAAACGGTGCCTATTTCCTACCGTAGTAAGGTAGACAAGCTACAACCTAATTTTCATGAAAACGAGCTGGACAAATAAACATTGGTCTCTATGTACAGACAGCTGTGAGATGAGTGCGCAGGGACCATCTAAAAAGTGCAACACCGAAAAGAGATACTACAAAAATATTCAGTAACGTCACTGTTATACAATGTAGTGTCCCCAAAATCACTTCACACATCAATGGTCTCCTGTTGGTTATACTACAATACTAAGTTTTGAAAAATGTGCTTTTGCATAATTTTGGTGAATTTTTATTGGGAAAAAAATATTCAAAAAAATATTCATTTGGGCACATGATCAGAATGGTACCACCTCCACCTGACTTTGAGCCAGGAAAAACCCTGAAAAAGCCCATGGAATTTTTCCATTGGATTTTAGATTATTGCAGAAAATAAGCTCTGTGGCAAACTAAAGTTTATGATACTTACACGTTTTGTTCAGCAAGATAACCTTCACAAATGAACACCACTTTTATGATTTTTAAAGCTTAAATGCAATCGCCCGAAGTAAAAAGCTAACGTTATGCTATAAATTAACTACACCACGGTCGCATGACATGTCTCCACCACCAAAAATACAGAAAATACTATAAATTGATAAATCTACAAATTGGATAGTTTGAGTTAGAATAGTTTGCAAGAGTGCGAGTATAAACACAACTAGAGGCTGTAAAGGCGGACTAGTGAGTAGATGAGTTTCCGTGTTCGGGGTGATGGTGTTTACTGTACCCGACAACCTCTGTAGTCACAAAATATACAGACTGCGCACCAGACTAACCCCACAGCATGTCAACATGTTGCTATTTCTGAATAAAAACCAGTAGACAAGCTGTCCGCTATGCTGAGGACTGAGGTAGGCCTGGCCCGTTTATTTTATTTTGAGGTCTGAAAAATGCGACTACAAGTTTCCGTTTTGTTAACCTGTTGGCTGTTTCTTATCATTAATTAGTGGAGAGCGGAGGAGGAGGTTTTTGTTACAGCGCTCTTGGCGCTACTATTTGCTATTTATTTTTACGTTATAAAATATTTCAGCTTTAGATTTAGGCTATTATGCCAGTTCTACAGTGCACTCGGCGCTGGAGGATACAATGTGTTTTCGTTTTGTTAATCTGGTTTTGTTCATTAGAAAGTCTGTCCTTATGTCCTCATGTTCTGTTGTTGTTAATGCTGCTATTTGCACGTTTAATGGGTCACAGACACTCGTCCATTCTAAATAGTACATTTTAATCTGGTCGGTTAACAAGCGTTGGCTATTGGTCAGAAAAAAAAATTCTAAATGACCATCCCTAGTTAGGACCAGTGTCTGTTTTATAAGTCTGTTGAACGTGTTGGAACATGCCGGCTCGGTAAAGCTTAGCCACATTAGTACAATCACCTCTTATGATTATTTGCGCTGCGCTGTTCAGATGCAAATAGGTTGTATCCAATAATATATTGGCTAACTAGCTCAACAAAATTGTCAATCCTAGCTTGTTTACAAGTTGTATTCAATAAACTTATGGACATGAACCATAAACAGACCAGCTACAGCAGAGTGCATCTCTCACCCACCCACATACACACAAACACAAGGCACGAAAGTACAATATTACACGGAATTGTTATTATTAAGAAACATTCTGCTGGGTTCTCATAAGAAAATGAGACTGAAACACACACTACAGAAGCTGGTTTTAGGATTTTTTTTATACAGACTTCACAAACGTCTTGTAAAGACCCCAGGGAACAGTTTTAAATAGCCAAAAAAAATGAGTACAATATGTACCCTTTAAAGATTTCTATTTCTGCTTCATAAGCCTCAATGAGAAGTTCCTGTTCTGTGAAGCTGGAAAAAAAAACAAGGACCTGCGCTTAATTAGATCACAGAAATCAAGTTTTCATAAGTATTCAACCCCTTTGCTTCATTTGTTTGTATGTTGCCACATTAGCAAACATTTGCTTAACATTTTGGATTACTGTTACTCAGACGTCATATGAAGCTTATGCGTAAGTTCAATCAGGAAGGCTACTCCCCGCCCCTCGTCACGTCAGCAAGTCAAGCACGCCCTCACTTTTGCATCATCCATTCACTGTAACCCACGCACCTTTCTCCGCCCCTTCCTCCCTCTCCAGCATCCAATCACTAACCATAACCTTCTATTTGTATCCCCTCAGTTGCTTCCGTGTTTCTGTCATTTCAGCTGCCTAATCCACACCGGATTGACGCACCACCTCCTCCCCCACCACCACCATCATCACGGCTCCATCTGATATCCAGGAGGGTTAGATCTTCAGCCCGGGGGGTTCTCCTGTCTCCTTCCTGTCCCCGGGAGCTTCACCCTATTGCTGGATCCCACCTGGAGTCTACGCCAAACTTCTGCTTATGCACATTTCTCTTGCTTGTCAATAAATGTTCATAATGTGTAAACCTAGCCTCTCATGATTGAAAT
>CABFOQ010050688.1:0-10514 GCA_900660455.1 Gephyroberyx darwinii
AGAGTAAGACAGATTCATTCACAGAAACATGCCATCGGCTATTATACTCCATTCTGTGTGTGGATGCATTGTGTGTATGTGTACGTATTTGTGTGTGTGTGTGTGTGTGTGTGTGTGTGTGTGTCTTTATCCTTTGAGCATTGAAATGAGGGTTGTTTATAGTTTACCATTGTTTACCCTTCCAGGGTTTGTGTTTACACTGCAGGTTCTCCTATCAACAACCGAGCCCTCTTCCCCTGCCAGGAGCCTCCTGTTGCCATGTCAACATGGCAGGCGAAAGTCCGGGCCCCCAGTGAGTGTGTGGTTTTGATGAGCGGGGAGGATCAGGCCATACCTATTGAGGATGGAGAAACAGGTAAGCCATATGTCACATGTCTTTACAGTAATTACTACTATCTTCTCTGAAATATCAGTACAGTTCACTGAAGTGTACTGGTTTGAATTTTTCTTACCTTGAAATACGTTTCACCCCATTTTCTATCTTCTCCCCACTCTCTCTTTCTCATCTTATCTCATCTCATCTCATCTCATCTCCCTCTTTCCCTCCCTTCCACCTTGTCCTTAATTTCTCTCCTGCACCTCTCCTATACACAGGTCTCTCAATCTGGAACTACTACGTCACTATGCCCATGCCTGCCTCCACCTTCACCTTGGCAGTGGGCCACTGGCGCCAAGCCACAGCAGAACTTCCCACTGCCATGGAGAGAGGGGTGAGGGGCAAGATGGATTGCGGGGAGAAAGCCAAACCTGGGGTGGGGCCCAGGGCAGGGACTGAGGCTGGGCCTGTGTCTGGACTTGAGAGCTCCACCAGTGACGGAGAAAAAGGCCCCACACTCCAGACTGGCAGGTATTTTATTATTTTTCCGATGTTCTTTTCTTCTGTTCTTCTCGTAACACCTCCTCCTCTCCAGACTGTTGTTAACCCAAGTCTGGCCCTACAGCATTCCATGACAGAACTTTCCTTTCACCATACCAAAAATGGTACAGGTGAAGTAAGGGTGGTAGATAGGGTGCAGCATTTAATCAAGGGCCTCACTTTTTTATGTGGACAGTGGAACTATTTATCTAGGACAGTTGGTGCAAAACTCATGTAATGCTAAGCAGACTAACCAACACCAGGATGCCCCACAGCAATGATCTTTGGAGACAAAAAAGGTAAGGCTGAAATCAATTTGGTAGATGAGGTACAGGATATAGAGTACAGCCCAGGACATAGTTAGTGCTGGCTTGCTTTGGGCAGGGTAGGATTGGGGTCTCCTCTCCGCTGTCCAGGTTGGCAGGTCTGCCTCCGGGTTTCCAGTAATCCTCCTCCTCCCCTCATGGTTTTCCTCTAGCAGCAGCCCAGCCGTAGCCTGCTGCCGGCCCCAGGAATCTCCTGCTACAAGGAGAGCCTTTATTTGCAGTGAATGGCTGGAAGGAAACTTGGATCTCGTTCGGAACCCATGGAACAGTTCTAATACTGAAGATGGAGTTAATGCTGCATATTGGATTTAGAGTGAATGAGATTGCATGTCGGCACCTCGATATTTTTGGGATCACTGTGGTTTCACTTTGTGACGTATATATTCCATATTTCCATTGCTTTCGTTTCCATGCCTAGCACAGCGAGACAGGACACACTGTGCCATATTGGGTTCCCTACCTCCAGCACTGTGTATACTTTCAAAAACTCATTAAATTCATTACCTTCTTTATTAACCTTGGATTAAATGTTCTTCCCCCATTTTAATCTGCTACAGCGGAGACCAGACCACCCGCTCAGACTCTGCATTCTGTTACTCTTGCCTTGAGGATGAGGGGCACTCTGAAACAGATTGTTCAGGCATGGTTGATGACAGCATCTCCTGTTCCCATGGCGACTACCCTTGCCGATTCACCGCGCAGTTGGCTTGGTCCCAGCGGGTGGTTCCACACCGTGTGTTTGCCCCCATCTGCCTACTTCAGAAGGCCCAGGTGGAGTTCTAATGAAGAACCATTGAAACTTCACTTAATCATATTTTATTTTATTAGAATTACAATCAGTATCATTTGGTGTTTATGTTTCAACTGCTCTCTCTTGGCAGGATGTTAGTTATAAACCTTCTTGCGTGAGTGGCCATTTTGAACTTCCGTGGGATGGGAAACTCCACAAACATTGAACTGAACAAACATTTATCATTCACAGATTCCCCACTGAAAAACTTAGTAGAAACACATGGATCTCAAGAATCTGGTGGGACATAGGTTCACAATGTAAGCTAATATATGTGGCCCACTATAGCTAGCTACCAGAATCTAGCCTAGTCTAGCTAGTACGCTAGCTAACATGCTAGCTAACTTCCCTGCTAAATTCGACCGTTGTTGTAGTTGTTGTTCCCAGGATTGCTAGCTAATTCAATAACTGTTAGCTACATCTGAAATCCTCACTTCACCTCACATGAGGTAACACTAGTTTTATATACACCGATCAGCCACAACATTAAAACCACTGACAGGTGAAGTGAATAACATCGATTATCTCGTTACAATGGCACCTGTCAAGGAGTGGGATATATTGGGAAGCAAGTGAACAGTCAGTTCTTGAAGTTGATGTGATGGAAGCAGGGAAAATGGGCAAGTGTAAGGATCTGAGCGACTGAGCGATCCGAATGATCTGGACGATCTGACTAATGTTAATGTTATGGCTGATCGGTGTATAAGCCAGTTTTCCAAGTAGTTTCCCACACAGAGTATTCAAAATGGCCACCGTGGGAACTAGGTCAATTGTTGCCAGTTTGTTAAAGAAAACGAGAACAGAAAAAACAATGAGCTGCCATTGCTGTCCTTTTCCAGATGGGAGTCCTCACCCTGCTGCCTCGCTGTCTGGCTGCAGCCCACGCCATCCTGGGGGTCCATCCCTTCCCCCGCCTTGATGTTCTCGTTGTCCCTGCAGGCTTCTCTAGCCTGGGCATGGCCAGGTAACGATGCCTGGGTCTCTGGAAGGAGGGTGGAGGGTGTTGGAAAATGGAAGGGTGGACTAGGGGCCAGAGGGAGGAGGTTGGAAGGACAGAGATAAAGTGGCAGAGTATTTGGTTTGTTATAAATGTCTCTCACCCTCTCTCAACCCTCTCAGTGGAAACCAGAATATCATTCTCTTATTTACTGGATTCATCTTCTTCACTAAGCCCTTACTTAGACCCTTTTCCATCCATTACTTTTTCATTTCATTTATTTTGAACGCCTCACTTTCTTCATACCTTTTCCAAAACTACACATCTCTTCCTTCATCCTTTTTTCCACCTCACACACCTCCCTTCCATTGTCCTTTTTCCAACACCCTCACCCTCACCCATTTCCCAAATTTCCAACACATCTTTCTTTTTTTTACATTGTGGGCATTTAGCTCTCTCATCCAAAGTAACTTACACGGTACTCAAACCTAACATGTCTCTTCCTTCATCCCTTCTTCCTAACCTCACAGACCCAAAACCCTAACCCCAAACCCTGACCCTCTTGTTGAGAGAGCTGGCTAACCCCTGCTCTGGACACGGCCTCGTTGACTCAGCAAGCCAGTCAATAGCCTACTGTGTTAAGTTGTTTACCAGCAGTGGTTTCAGGTGGTCTGCAGGCTCACTGCTCCACACTAGGCCTGTGTGTTTATGTGTGTGTGTGTGTTTATGTGTGTGTGTCGTCTGAGTGGAGGTCTGGGGGCAGAGGGTTGATGTGTGGAAGTAAAGCCGCAGGCTGACAGAGTCACCATCCTACCCTCTACGGATCCCGCACCTCCCTGTCCTCTCACACTCCTCTATCACTCCTTCTGGTCCTCCTTCACGCTCACTCTCTCCTCTTCTCTACCTCATGATTACTCCTTTTTCCCCTACTCCCTTGGCTAAAATATATCCTACTCCCTTTGCATATTTATCCTCCCAGTATTGCTGTCTTCTCTCATCCTTCTATACCGATAACTGCTATCCTTCTTCTATCACTCCTCCTTCACCCTCTCTGTCTCCTCCATGCTGTCAGTTCATCTCCTGAATATCCCCTCTTTCTATTTTTCTCATTGCCCTCCTAATATCCCTCACTCCTCCAGCCTGCTGCGTTTACCAGTTTTCTCTGTCCTGTCCACTTCTATCTCTTCAGTCTTCACTGTGTGACATTTAATGTTTTACCATAGTGATAGTATTTAGGCTGTATTATTATAGTATTTAAATACATTAGATAGGGAAAGCAGCAGGTCCATGTCTCACTTGCCCAGTATCAGATATCAGACAGAATACCCCTCTCCTATGACCTGCATGTTTTAGTTTTTCTGGAAATCACATTTTGTATTTTTTTCCACAGCATAAGTAATTTCAGCTGGCGTACAGCATGACGGTAGATATGATTGAAAGCCAGCCAGCAGCTATATGACTGAAGTTAAAATTGGAAATTGAAGCAAAATAAAGACCCACAACGTCTGGTCTTTTTAAACTTGTGTTGATGAAGTAAACTGTCTGACGAGGGTGGTCAGTGAACAGTGTCCCAGTGTCTGTGGTCTGCAACCACAGTCTCTCTCTCTTGCTCTGGCTCTCCCTCTGACTCTCCCTCCCTCCTCCCTTTCTGCTCTCTGGAGAAATGTGCCCCAGACAGGATATGAGCTCATAACTGAATATGTATTCTACATGAATTTCTGACGTCATAGTTCAGTAGTCTGGATCAGAGACATTGTGACAAGAGGGTCAAAGCCTGGATGCAGCTCTCAACTTTGCATATTTATGTGACAAATACCCTGAGCACAGAGCACTCTGTGGTCGACGAAAAGGCTTTCCCATCATCTTCTGAAAATCATTCTCCCTCCTGTATTTATTTTGAATGGCTGTCAAGTGCTGACACAGAGGGGCTGTACTCTTGTGGCTGTCGCTTGACGGATGTTTTTGTTGCCTTATGAGGATAGCTCCCAGGCACTCAGCCCTCTTGCCCTGGCTGCTTAAACTCCAGTTAGCTACAGATGACAGTCTAGAGTCCTATGTCATTCTTTCTGACGGCCAGAGGCGGTGCTAAAGCACTGGTTCTTGTCCATCTCGTGCAAGCGCAGGTCGAGTAATTATACCAACAAAGTCACCTGTGACCTGGAATGTCGTAGGGCATGTCCCCAGTATAAATTCCCTCGTCGTCCCGTAATCTGTTCCTTCTATCTTCTCACAATCGTATGCTAACCGGTATCAGGTCAAAATTGTTAGCTGGCGGCTGGTCTGCTTGGAGTCTCACAACCCCAGGGTTGGCGCTACGTTTTTCGTCTGCCAGAGACTGAGACTGTGACGAGCCTATTCCAGCTTCCTTCTCTCGTGTGGTCGGCACAGCCACGCATAAAGCTAGCCATCGGTTGCTATTTACTCTGCACCTGGGGGTGCTTCCGCCTCACATGCTGTAGAGATTATATCGGCCATACATGTTTCCCCGCTGTATTATTAACCGGAAGTGTCTCCGCTTCTGAAGGTTGTACAATTGGGCGCCCGTACGCCGATACTATGAGCTAGCCCTCTGCTCTCAGAGAAGCTAGCCATACTTGTATAGTTAAGGCTAATCCTTGTAATACTTGTTCGCTGTAGGTCTACAGTACAGCTTAATTTTTGTTTTTGCAGTAGCTTGTGCAGGCTGCAGTCCTCTATTGCTTGTTATTATTTAGAGGCATTGTAGTGGCTACAGTGTTTTCGCTGGCTAAGCCATCTTATTGTTGCCTGAGGTATGGTGTAGCACATAATGTTGGGGTCATGCCTGCGGCACTTGCATGACCCTCCTCCAAGTGGAGGATGAGATCAGTGTCCCACATGTCGAGGTGTGGAACACCTAAGAGAGGGGTTGTCTAAAAACCCATACAACTGCAATTTAATGCCGTGGGCATTAAAGCTTGCCGGACTGAGGTGGAGACTGGCCGTATCACAGTAAAGCCTACCATACGTATAGCCTTAGCATGCTTGGTGCTGGACGAAGCCCCTGTGGCCATGGCGCAGACAAGCGCATTTTTCAGGCAGGTTCCCCAGCCTTCAGCCTTCACTGTGCCCCCCCTCAAGGAGGCGCTCCAGAGTTGCCGGCCTGATCCAAAGTCTCTCGCACATCACACTAGTGACTGTAGGGCGTTGGCCGCTATGCAGGGTGCAGGTAGCTATGGGTTGGATCATAGGCCCCTGGTAGAGCCATCTATTGCCTTGTTCATAGTCCCCCAGACAAAACTCTCGGACCCAGTGCTCGCTGTGCAGTACAGTGTTGCATGACGGATGACCTCCTTACAAGGAGCTATGACATATCCCCCTGTGGGTCCCGGGCGAGATGTTTGGCCACCTGCTCGCCTAGGTGCAGCAAGGAGCCAGTGCTATCCGGCACAAGGTAACTAATGCAGCTGTGCTCCTGCACGGCCGACGTTCATCGAGGTCAAGGACTCGGTGGTCAGAGACCCCGCAAATGCCCTGGCCCTCAGCCAGAAGGTCAGTGCCCTGCTAGAAAAGGATGTCATTGAAAAGGTAGGTCTACAGGTAGGTGGGCTCTGTGTCTGGCCTTTGAAGGCCAAGATCCGCTTCTAATTGCTCGTGACCAATCAGTTGTTCAGACTATTCTGAATGCACCCTCCACCCAGTTATAGTATGCTAACCAGTGGAAACCTTTCTCTGAATGTTGCAGGGCACATAATGAGGTGCCTGTTGCTCGGTGGCTGTGATACCGTTGACCCTCCACGAGGCATTAAAAGGACAAGGAGTATACAAGGAGTATATCTACATCCTGGGCGGCCCTGAAGGGAGTGCCACTGAAGAAAATTTGTGTCGCTGCTACATGGGCTTCACCATGCACCTTTGCCTGCTTCTACAGGATCTACGTGGCCGCCCCCTATGCTGTTACAGCAGCGGTATTACCATCCTCTTCGGCCCCCTAGTGTGGTAAAGCTTTCCTCGTGACCTTGTTGGTATGAGTCATCCAGTGCTTAAACACCACCTCTGGTGGTCAGGAAGAATGAATAGAACAAGGGTTACAAATGTACCACGGTTCTATGAATTCTGGTTGACCGCCAGAGTTCTCTGTCACTCTGAATCTTATCGAGAAGATTCTGTTGGAACAGATTACGGGATGACAAGGGATTTTATACTGGGGGTGTGCACTACGTCATCTCAGGTCACAGGTGACATTGTTGGTATAATTACTTGACCTGCTCTTGCGTGAGATGGACAAGATCCAGTGATTAAGCACCGCCTCTGGAGGTCATCCAGAATTCATAGAACTCGATTTAGGGCCTTCATTAAGCTTCAGACAACACCTGCACTGACTCCCTATTTAACTCTGCATGGGTCTCAACCCTGTGTCAACTCACTGCACCCTCGCTTCAATGCGGGTGGTTCAGCTCTGCATGCCTCCAGACTCAACCGCAGGGTTGTGCCACATGCAGGAAGGAGGGGAGGTCAACCAAACTGGAACTGTAGATTGAGATGGAGATGAGAGGGAGGGAGACGGAGCGGGTAAAGGCGGTAGTCATGACTGCCCAGCAGACCCCCAGGATGTGGGAGAGGATGTGTGGATTATTCCCAGCAACAAAAGCCATTAGCTTCTGGAAGGACTTCAGAGACTGGCGCTATTTAATCTGGAGATTGGAAAATATGTGGGCCCCAGTCCTTGGGACCAAGCCAAGCACAATTTCTGTGCACTGCCCCTGTGGAAAAGGCAGGGGTGGAGGGGGTAAAGGCAAAGGAGCTGTGGCAAGAAGGCATGAAGCTTTTGTAGTGTGATACAGAGAAGGGAGGGCAGAGGCAAAGCAGGGAGGATTCAGGGTGGCGTGAAGTTTTTATACTAAGATACAGGGAGGGCAGGAAACCAAAGATTAAGAAGTCAAGTAAGGACAGGTCTGGATTTGAGGTCTGTGCCACGTATACTGTGCCCTTAAGGCTTACTGATTCACGCCCTGACAGCTACATGTACATTAGTGAAAGTCTAGTATACTCTGTGTGCGTGAATCAGTAAGCCTTAAGGGCACAGTATACGTGGCACAGACCTCAAATCCAGAAGTCAGTCATCAGTTCATCTGACTTTGACAGCATTAATCATTAGTTCAACATAATGATTATTGATCTATTCACTGGCTCCAAGAATTCTTATCAACAGATGTGTATTAGACTGCAACAGACATATATTCCAAACCAACGATGTGAACTATATTGTCTGTCTTTTGTTTGTCTGTCTATTCACTTGTGTACCTTCTTCCTGACTGCTTGCCGGTCTGTCTCTCTGTCTGTTACCATGACGAACCAGCCTGAGAGAGAGAGGAATGTAGCAGTAGCAGTGTGTGTCATCTCCTGATGCTGTTAGTTTAACTTCAACACATGGAGAAGATGGGGGAGAGAAAAAAAAGACGATATGGATACACGATGATCGAGGACTATAGATGAAGGATGAAGATGTGTCTGAGATGAGAGAAAATAAAATGTAAGAAGGGAAGAATGTATGAAAGGGTGGCCATCAATGAGCACAGCAGGGGAATCCTCCTCCAGTCCATATAAAAAAGCTCATTGTCTTGAGTGATTGAAGGACCTGGGATTGTTGTAAAACTAAGTTGTTGTCACAGACAGACCTCCTGCAGCATCCCGGGCATAGATAATTAGCTGTGTGTGTGTGTGAGAGGGAGAGGGAGTGAGCACATGTTTTGTACATGCTTGTTTGAGTGTGTGAGTGTGCAGGCTTTTGTTTGTATGTGCATGAGTGAGCGTATTTTTTTTTTTTTTTTTTAGGTGAATGCGTAATCTCCTCATCACATCTCAACCACGTCATTTGGTTCTGACCGGGAGTGACAGGAAGGGCACGGCTTCCACGGTTTCCTCCCGCTCTTTGAAGCGGAGGTCTGTGCGTCCCAAAGCGCTGGACTGCAGGACCTATCAAAGATTGCTGTACTCGCCACGTGGCCAAATAAAGACATTTCTGACGCCCCTGAGAGAGCGGTGCTTTCCCCAGTTTTCTTTGGGAAATGACACAAGTGTTGAAACAGAGCTTTTAGTACTGTGGGTGCTATGGCTTTGTTCTGCCTCGCTGTAGACAGCCAGGTTCCTGTGCTTGTGTCTATATGAATGATGTTTATTGTTAATTGTCTGGTTATTCATTTTAATGGGATAGGATGATGTCACAGGAAGACCACAGAGATTATTTCTCACTGTGTGTTTACCTGCTCTTTCAATGTTTTACATGCTTTACGTGTTTTAATCAGAATATGTTTGACATGTAGTCCGTCCTGAGGTTGTAGCTTTAATTGAGGTGGACCAATTCACAATTCTTTGTTGTGGCTGTTGGTTGTTTTATCAGGGGGAGGCAGGACCTCCCTACAGCACTTGATGGCGGGCACTGATAAACAGACATACGTACGTAAACATATCTGCCTCTCAACACGCCTCATTGCACTTTTATCAGCTTCCTCAATCACCACTGTTCCAAGCAGTACGATATGGAAACAGATGACATAAATAGCTTCTTGCAAACATGTTTACTGTGGTGCCAAAGTAGGGTTTCCGTACTTTGACCTGCATTTGACCTGATATTGCCGTTCTTATCCTCCTGAATCCTTATGTCCCATTTAGACAACACTGAACTCATAGAGGGTGGCTGGCTGAAATTATCAGGTACTTAAACTGCTAGTTCCACTTGCAGTCCGGGCAAACTGGGCAGCTATATAACTGTCACAGACACTAGGTATAAAATATGACTGGTGTACACCTCCTGACCTCACTGAGTGGTGCTAGAGGATTTTCAGCTTGACTTCAGTCGACTGCATAGTTTGTTTATGGACTAGCAGGAAGTTACAGTGGCCATTGGTCCCTGTTGGGAGGAAGTAGAAAGCTGGCGGGGGAGCTGATTACCCTGCAGCATAATCCCCCTCCACCACCTGAGCACTCATTCATCTTTTAAGGAAAGTTAAAATGAGCTGCTCATTACCCTCTATGATGGTAAGAAAATATAATGTAAGGGCAGATGACAACATAATAAAAATCATCTTCTATCTTCACCTGCCTCATTTACTAGTTTCTCTCTTTGCCAGATTCTCACTCTTTCACTTCACTTTCATTGTCCATCATTCTCCACCACTTTGCGCCCTTACTGAATTCCACCTCCTGCCTCTTTTTCTGACCTCTCTGTCTCCCCTCTGTTAATCCATGCCGTCTCTCTCTTCCTTCTTTCTCTTTCCCTTTTTTCCAGTCCTCCCACTCCTTCTCCCCTTCTAAGGTCTCAGTGGATTTCTTGCCTTTCTGCTGTCCTCTCCAGCGTGATCTGCGAAGTAACCCTAGAAGTGTGCGACAGAGACCCGTTCTTTCAGAAGCGGGTTTGGGGTTGACGGTGGGGAGGGCAGAGTGGGGGGGATTTTTGGCACAGGAGGCAGCTGTTAATCAAATAGTCAAGGATGAGGTGTTTCTTTCTTCCCACCTTAAGTGGATCTCCCTCTCTCCTGTAGCTACACAAAAGAGCCTGACCGGTTGAAAAGCTTGCTCTGCATGCCTGCACCTGGACAGAAGGAGGAGGAGTGTCCAGCGCAAACTTTTAAAGTGATTGCGAGTAGA
>CABFOQ010050693.1:0-10000 GCA_900660455.1 Gephyroberyx darwinii
AGGTTGTGTTGAACAGAGTAATGTTACATCACCAGACATGTTTTATCAGATTAAAGGAAAATAAAAAGTCCGTCAGATTAACGGAGTTAGGAAATAGGACACGGGTGTATCCGGGATACCGTGTCGTCCTGCTCTACTCGTGTTTAGAAGATAGAAGTTTTCTACTCTTCCATCTACATGTTCCATGTTGGATATGAAGATATGAAATGTCATGTCCATCCCTGTTACTGTGGCCTGACCGTGGTCCTGGTCCCCCAGCCTTCCCGCCATGCCCGGCTACTGTCCAGGCTCTGTACTGCGGTCAGACTCTGGTGTCAGAGGTCGCCGAGGGTCAGCGGTGTGGCGTCGTCCTGGACCGGACCTGTTTCTACGCCGAGCAGGGGGGGCAGTCACATGACCAGGGCTACTTCACCAGAGAGGGACTGCAGGTCAGTATCTCTTCAGCTGACGATTAGAAAGGAAATGCATTCTGGGAAGATTATGCAGAGCAAGAAGCTAAATTTGGGTTCTCTTTAGAACATGAACATTATTCTATGGAACTCAGATCACTATATGACTATAGATTACACGTGTTGGTCACTATATGTCTGACAGTGTTTGGACTGGCCAAAATACTTAATATACAGGGCTCCTATGGTCATGGAAAACCTGGAAAAGTCATTGAATTCAAAATTTAGTTTTCAAGGCCTGGAGGGAAAATGGAAGATGTGCGTGTTGGTTTGGAAATGTGATGTGAATTTGTTGGTCATCTTTTTTCCAACCAGTGAAATGTGCAGCTTGTTGTTCCACACATTCTCCAGGTGGTGTTCACACCCACACAGGGTTCAGGGTTTTCTCTTCACCAGCCAACTGGACCAGCAGGACCAGCTGGTGACTGACTAGACTAACAAACTAACCAGACACTGACTCAGGTCTACCAGTGGGTCTGGGTCTGCTGGTCCTCCTCTGTATCTCCGGGTGAGTCGGTTGTCTTTGTGTGCAGGACGTCTTGTACCCGGTGGAGGAAGTGATGCTGGCGGGGGGGTTTGTGGTCCACCAGGTTACTGCAGCTGGCAGCCTGAAGACTGGAGACCAGGTCACACTGTACCTGGATCAGGTAACTAGAAACCACACATGGGGATCAGTTGGGCTTGGCAAGCTGAGGTCCATCAGGACCAACGTCCCTCTGAGATGATAGTTGACTAATAGTTCATCACATGGACCAAATAATGAGTTGTAATGTTGAAGGTCTAAAGTTTAATGTTCAGGACGACAGACAAACTTAACAGGTATTTAGTTTGGTCTGAGTCTGAGCGGCAGTGTGGTTTAGCGATTAGAGACTGAAACATCACATCCCTGAGCCGGACCCTGAGCCGGACCCTGAGCCGGACCCTGAGCTGGACCCTGAGCCGGACCCTGAGCCGCTACCTGCTGACTCCATTAGAGCATCAACTGGAAGGCTCACAGTGAGCTGATGTGTTTTCCAGGCGCAGAGGCTGGCCTGCATGGTGAAGCACACCGCCACCCACATCCTCAACTTCGCCCTGCGTCAGGTTTTGGGTCCCAGGGTGCAGCAGAGGGGCTCCCATGTCACCGCCGACCGCCTCCGCTTCGACTTCAGCGTCAAGGTACAACAAACAACAATCACATCAAGTTCATCATTTAATATTTCTGAGCTCTAGAGGATCCGGGGTGTAGAAGCGTCTCCTCTAGTCAACCAACGCTTCAGTTCCCTACCGCCCTTTAAAAAGTACCATCAGTTCAGCTGTCAGTCATTTAGTCAGAGCTGGGCACCACGTGGGTCCTACAGGGGTCCTACAGGGGTCCAACCTGGGTAGTAGATGGGTACAACGTAGGTCCATTTATCCATTCTGGAAAAAAATCATTACCTCAAGTTGATCAATTATAGGATATGGATCAGAATTATTAATATTTACAAGAATATGGATACTACTTCTATTACTACTACTTCATCTACTACTACTGTTGCTACTAATAGTAACCTCACTGCTGGCTCCATTAATAGAGAATGATACGAGTCTTGTATTATCGACCGGTGTGATTTCCAGGGATCTCTGAGTATCTCTCAGCTGCAGGAGATTGAGAGCTCCATTAAAAACATCATCACAGCCAACCAAACCGTCTACACCGAGGAGGTTCCTCTGGACCGAGCCAGAACCATACCTGGACTCAGGACCGTCGACGAGGTAAATACTGAGCTTCAGATCCACAGAACCTGTTTGTTTCTTAGCTGGTCATTTATGTGTTGAGTGAGTTTCAACAGGATGGTCTGGTCTAGTTAGGTAGTTGACCCTACCTTGACCCTACCTGCTCCGCTAGCTGCTGCTAGCTCTGCTAGCTGGCTACCCTACAACCCTACTACCCTACACCCAGCCAGAGAGACTAAAGGTTTAACAATGATAATTAAACTCATGACCCCTGAGCCCAAAAAAACTTTTGTAGAATTTCAAAAATCCATCTTAAACTCTGGAGTTGTACTCTGAACTGTTGGGCTGTACTCTGAACTGTTGGGCTGTACTCTGAACTGTTGAGCTGTACTCTGAACTGTTGAGCTGTACTCTGAACTGTTGAGATGTACTCTGAACTGTTGGGCTGTACTCTGAACTGTTGAGCTGTACTCTGAACTGTTGAGATGTACTCTGAACTGTTGGGCTGTACTCTGAACTGTTGGGCTGTACTCTGAACTGTTGAGATGTACTCTGAACTGTTGGGCTGTACTCTGAACTGTTGGGCTGTACTCTGAACTGTTGAGCTGTACTCTGAACTGTTGAGCTGTACTCTGAACTGTTGGGCTGTACTCTGAACTGTTGGGCTGTACTCTGAACTGTTGAGCTGTACTCTGAACTGTTGGGCTGTACTCTGAACTGTTGAGATGTACTCTGAACTGTTGGGCTGTACTCTGAACTTGTACCCAGGTATACCCGGACCCAGTGAGGGTGGTGTCGGTGTCGGTGCCGGTAGCTGAACTGCTGGACGGCCAGGCGGATGGCCAGGCGTCAGTGGAGCTCTGCTGTGGAACGTAAGATTCATCCTGACAGCGCTCGAACTCTCAGGATCACAGCGACTACACTAGACACTAGAGGCAGTTTAACAGCGCCTCCTAGTGGTTCTGAAGTCGCTGTGAACCATCGAACGGCCTTGTAATAAGAACACTAGTATCCAAAACAAATCTAAGTTAATGACATAGTAGTCGTAGTAATAACATGTCTTTCATCCACTAAGTGATATAGTTGCTGAACAGTACCACTGGTTGCTAAGTGACCCAGGAGTCGCGGTATGACCGGTGAGTTCTGGTTAGTCACTATACAACCATCTAACAGTCCTCTCCATCTCCAGACACCTCCTGAAGACCGGAGCCATTGAGGATCTGGTGATTGTATCAGAGAGACAGATGGTTAAGGGAATCAGTCGCATAGTCGCTGTCACTGGAGACCAGGCCAGACAGGTGACTTGATACTGGGAACACTGGGAACACTGGGAAAGCAGGACGACGTTTGATAACCTCCACATCTTCTGAGTCTGTGAATTATACAAAAAGTGTGGAAACATCTTGTTATGTAGTCCTGATACTCTTCAGTAAAGCCAAAACCCCCAGAGAGGGGGGTGGGGGGGCAACAGGGCTGATGGGAAATGTAGTCTTAATGTGGAGAAACACTAGTAACAGTACCACTGGTGAGATAGAGGCTACCAGTCATCTCCATGGTCTCACTGGGTTGCAGTCATCATAGGTAGGACTAGAAACATGATGATACTGTACTGATGTACTGAAGCACCTTTAACATCTCAGCTAGCTTGAAGGTTTGAGAGCTTCAGATGGTCTGAACGTGTTGCTGTGTCTTCAGGCCAGGGAGGACGGCCAGGCCTTGGTCCAGGATGTGGACTCTCTGTCAGCCAGGCTGGCAGCCTCCACCCACCCCTGCCTCCCCACCGCCCAGCGCCTCGCCAAGGAGGCTGGAGGCCTCACTGATGTAGGTACCCATCATGAAATAAAATGAACTTTATTCATCACATACATTTTTACATGCAATGAAATTTTATCTTCTGCACATCCCTGACTAGATACACACACATATCACCCCACACACACGCACTTTTAGGTCAGGGGACACAGCGCTGCCATTGAATGGCACGCCTGGAGCAGTTTTTTTGGGGTTACGTGCCTTGCTCAAGGGCACTTCGGCAGTGTTGGTGGGCACCATAGCTGTGATACCAGTCATTTTTCCAATCACCAGCTCGCTGCTGGAATACACCCTCCTGGTGGTGGCGGGGATCGAACCAACAACCCTTCGGTGATGGGTCGGCCACTCTAACCTGCCGCCCATAATGTTTCCGCCCGGTCTCGAACCGGGGACTTTTCGCGTGTTAGGCGAACGTGATAACCACTACACTACAGTAACAATGCTCTGCAGTCTAGAGCTTAGAGAAGATGACTTGTAAGAATGAGTAACAACTCAGTGTTTATCGGTTTTCAGAAACCAGAAGATTTCATCCTCAGAAACAGAACCGGTTCCTCAGCAGAATATTACTCGTAACCCAGCTGTCATGAGAGAGTAGACGTCATTTATTCCAGTGCTGGTTATGACATTGGAAACTGCTTGTACACTGTTGTCAGTCACCCTGGTGGCAGCCTGTGTGTGTGGAGTTACAGTCAGATGGTGGTTTGGTTAACTTCCTGACAGACGTCATCTACTACACATGGTTTCTGGTTTCTGTCCCTCCAGGCTGTAGACAACACTCCCATCCCTCAGTGGCAGAGGAGGGAGCTTCAGAGTCGCCTGAAGACTCTTCAGAGGACCACCAACACCGCCATCAGGAAACTGGAGACCAAAGAGGTGAACTGGACTGAAAACTTTTAAATCTACATCCAGGGAATCTGCAGCTCCTTAAAAACTGAGAACAAGACATGATGGATGGCTTTCAGTATTAAAGTATAAAGAGTTAAGTTGTGTTCATCTGTTGTGACTTGGACGAAGATCAGACCAGATTTTAGTCATTTCTACAGGAATGCAGGTGACTCAAAGGGATCCCAAACCTTTTTGTCTGTAGGTGAATCCAGATCAGGGTTAGCATCCTGTCTGCTTTACTAAACACAGTTGGACTTCCTGTCCTGTTGGTTTCGTCTTTCTAAAACCTGCAGATACTAACTAGCATGATGGGAAACAAGCCAGTCTGTTTATGTCTGGTAAGTTAGTCTAGTCTACTGCTAACCAACCATCATGTCGAGTCTCATTCTGTTCTAAACTAGTTGGTTGGTGAAGGTTTTATGTTGTGCTGTGTGTTGGTGGTTGGACCGGTCGGTTAACGTCCTGCTGTGTCCAGGCTGCAGTGAAGGCCGAGGCTCTGCTGGAGAAGAACAGGCAGAAGATGCTGGTGGTTGACACCGTGGACGCCGATTCCCTCTCAGTATGATGGATCTTTTTATTAACACTAACCCTGCGTTCACACTGCGAGCGACTTGATTGATGGTCACTCTATTCTAACTGATTGTGGGCGGGGCCAGAGGCTCTGATGGCATCTGTGTAGCAGTCTGCAGCGACATAGTTTAACAGGCAAATCAAGTTAACACAGCTAGCTAGCAAGCGCTAATTAGGTAGCATGAATGGAAAATAAACAAAGAAAACTCAGATCTTCCCATCGATCAATGACGGATCCAAACATCATTTTAGAGACATAAACTAAATCACACCGGTAGGAAACAAGGAAGTAGAAATCTGATTGGCTGTTGAATGATGATGAAGGTAAAAGGTTAGTTGTGGTGCCACGCTCGTTGAGTGTTCCCACGTTGCTCCGCTCTGTAGGAAATCAATGGACTTCTGGTGATCAAGTGGATCACAGTGTGAACGTTGTTTCCTACGGTCTCCATGACGCTCAAAATCGTCTGCGGCTCCAAACCGCCATGACAGTCGTGTTGTTTCCTGGTAGATTGTGGTGAAGACGGTGAACCAGGTCAGCGCCGGAGCTCCAGACAGTCTGGTGATGCTGCTCTCTCACCAAAAGCATTCTGGGAAGGTTCTCTGTGCCTGTCAGGTGCCCAAGGTAAAGCAGCTAGCCTTACATTTAGAGGAGTCTCAACGTCTGGTGCGGGGACCCGTAGGGGTCCCTAAGACATACTTTTAAAATTTAAAAGTACCTTCTAGCTCTTCCTCCTCTCCGTCCTCAGGGCTTGGCGTCTCTCTCGGCCAGTGATTGGGCCATTGCAGTTTGTCATCACCTGGGGGGTGGTGCTGGCGGCTCGGCGTTGGTTGCCAAGGGAACCGGAAGTAGCAGTGACATCACTGAGGCGATGAGGTGGGCGGAGGAGTACGCCCGCCACAAAACACAACTATGACCCTCGTTACGAAAGAGCACGTGACCACAGTCTGTACTGGTTCTACTGGGAGCTGACCGGTACAACCACAGTCTCTACTGGTTCTACTGGGAGCTGACCGGTACAACCACAGTCTCTATTGGTTCTACTGGGAGCTGACCGGTACAACCAGTCTCTACTGAGCAGTTGGGGGTTAAATACTTTGCTCAAGGGAACCCTGTAGTAATCTCTATAGTGATCTATAGTGATCTCTATAGTGATCTCTAGTAATCTCTATAGTGAACTCTAGTAATCTCTATAGTGATCTCTTGTAATCTCTATAGTGATCTCTAGTGAGCTATAGTAATCTCTATAGTGATCTCTAGTAATCTCTCTAGTGATCTCTCTAGTGAGCTATAGTAATCTCTATAGTGATCTCTAGTAATCTCTATAGTGATCTCTAGTGATCTCTCTAGTGCTGTCCTGTCTGTGGGTTGGAGGGTTTGTGTGGATAAAGGTGAAGATAAAAGCTCTTTATTGGTTTTATTTGAACTCTACATTTCTTTGTTTTAGAAGAAATAAAACATTACAAGTCACATCGAGTGTTTCAGTATTTTCTTGTAATTCAGTACAAACATCTGAAACAAGCATTTGGTCCCAGCAGCTTTGTCATCCTAACCGCTCTGCTAAATAAAGATCCCAACTCCCTCACAATCACACTATAGCCCCCCTGCATCAGTACATCAGGTATTTATTATTGGTTATAACAAAATGCTTCTATAGCAGCTTTCTTTTCTTTCAAAAGCACAAGGTGGATTTCTTTGTGTTAAAGGCACATGACTGTAAACCTGCTGTAAATCTTCAGATCCTTTAGAGAAGAGCGAAGTTCAGCCACTGGTGGAAAAGGAAAGAAGTATCAGGAAAACATCACATCGTCTATGGAGGCAGAAACAATCGGATTGGTTGAATTAAACCTTAGTGGGCGGAGCCAAACCAGTTTTTCTGGCTAAGTAACGTTAGACCGAAGCCCAGTGCTCTGCTACTAACTGAAAAAATACAATCTAGCCATATTAAGCTAGCTAGTTAGCCTAGCTGACATTCCAAGTTCAACCTAGCCTATAGCTAGCTAGGTTAGCTCGCCTGCTGACCTTCCAACATGAATGAAAGAGTTCATTGGCATCAACCAATCAGATTATGTTGGTAGAACTAAAACTGCAATCTGCATCGATGAAGACTTTCATAAGTTTACAGTGTGAAGCTTCATACCTCAACCTGATTCAGCTCAACTGTTCCAGTTTCATCTTTGTCCAACGTTTTGAACGTTTCTGCAGAGAAAAAAGTATTTTTCATGTCAGTTCAGTGTATTTATACATGTAGTGTATTTCTGTCTCCAGTGTATTAACCTGTTTACAATCCAGTCATTTATCTGACTCTTAACAGAGAGACTCCACTGAGGTCAACAGTGACATCAGCAACAATACTAGCAACCAACAGTAAGGAGGTCAGAGGTCACAGCACCCCAACAGTGGATGGAACAAATATCTGAATGATGGAGAAGTGACGAGCTGAGGAAAGGTGGAACAGCATTGTCCTTCCAAGATGGCGTACTGTGATTGGTTGACAGCTGCTTATCAATACTCACTGAACATGGTCTCCAGACGAACCAGACAGCTCACAAAGTTATCGAAGTCGATGGTGAGGTCGGATTCGCTGTAGCGGGCCACCAGGATCTGGTGCAGAGGGTTGTTCAGACTGAAGCCTGCAGACAAACAGGAAACAAACCAGGGGTGAGGAGGTCAAGGGTCAGAGGTCATCTAGGGTCAGAGGTCATTTACAAGACATTTCCAGGTTTTCCATGACTGTAGGAATTCTGTTATTATCAGATACTGGACGTGGTAGTGCTGATCGATGATGTGAGTACTGGTGCTGTGATCCTGGATGTGTCGGTGCTGGTACGGTCTGTGGTCCATATGGACCGTGTTCATGCTGCAGGTAGAGTAGAGTCTTACCAGCCTCCTCCACAGCCAACCTCATCTCGGTGGAGCTCATGCTTCCTGACTTGTCGACATCCTTCTCACGGTAAATATTCTAGAAAACACCAGAGACGTTTCAGCACGGGTTAGTTAACCAGTTCGGTAGTTAGTTACTAACTAACTAACTGGTTAACTAACTAACTAACTAACTAACTAGCATGACAGGCTAACACCAGCTACCAGGACTGGAGGAAACTCATTTCCAGTACAACACCAGTTCTAAAAACCAAAGACCTCTGATTCCCAGAAATAACATCTTGTCTTAACTATTTTGAACTTTTCAATATCCTCTGATGCCGTGAAATTGATATTAATACCCATAATCAATACAGTGTTGAAGGTCCTGCTAAGTGTTAATTCATCTACAGAACTACAGTGGAGATTTAAAGCACCTTGTTAAAACACATTAAGACACTTTATTGATTTCAGATCAGATCAGATCTGCTTCCTGTCAGATTCATTCTTCCTCAAAAACTGAATCTAATAAGAGTTGAGTGATGATAATATATAATAATAATAATATAATAATGTGATGAAACGTTCAGTACTGACCAGGTATTCCTCTATCTTGTTCCACAGCACTTTGAACTCCACCAGGCCCAGCCGGCCGCTGCCGTCTTTCTTTAGCACAAGTCAAGAAACTCCTGTTGTCGCATGCATCGCTAGCCAGTCACAGTAACTCATAGATTGTTAGATTTCTATTTCTAGCGCTGTAATTGTTGGTTTTTACTCAGTTCTAGTTTTCTGTCTATCCTAGTTTCATCACAAGATCTATAGAGTTTCATCTGATGTGATGGTGGAAGGATACATCCAGCAGGTTGACCATGTTGCGACACGTATGCAGGCTGAAGCCGCTGGTCTCGATGTCTTTTCCTGAGAGAGAACAGGAAGACAGGTCAGTCCAACAGACATCCAGCCTGACGTTAGCCCCGCCTCCATCCGGCACAATGTTAGCTCCACTAGCCCCGCCTCCATCCGGCATAATGTTAGCTCCGCCTCCATCCGGCTATCGTGCACATATTACACAAACTTTTAAAATGCAAAGTATGAATCAGATGTTTCCATCAGCGGGTGGTGATTGATTAGCATTGATTAGCATTGATTAGTGTTGATTAGCATTGATTAGCGTTGGGCTAGTTCCTATTGTTCTTTAGTGCCACACATGCACTTGGTGATCTTCTATCGGCCCGACTATCGTCATACAGCCACCATGTTCTCATGGACCAACCGAGCTTCTCTTCTAAGATCTGGTCTCTCGATCTACTGGCTCCTCTGGACGAGGTCATGGGTGGGTTAGTTTCATTAACCAGCTGACTGACTAAAGCTGGATCAGACTAGTTGCTATGGCAACGACTATATGGTGAGGGTCAACGCCCACTTTTGCAGGCCAGAAGGTGGGCCACTTTTTTCACTACAGAGCAATTCATCTTCTAAAGCTTTCTTGTAGCTTTGTCAGAGAATAAAGATCTAACTCACGTTTGGTCACCACTTTGTTGAGGATCTTCTTCAGCTCGAAGGCGGATATCTCACTGTCCTGCAGCACAACAGAGTCATGAACGCATCACAGCAGAGTCATGAACGCATCATCAGGAATAACTCTACACATGTATCTGTAACCGGGGTCCTCACCTCCCCAGCCAACTTTCCAAACAGGCTCCTGAACCTGTCGTCCACATCGTCT
>CABFOQ010050698.1:0-16011 GCA_900660455.1 Gephyroberyx darwinii
GCCAATGGCAGCAGCATGAGTGGAGGCCATCAGAGCGGCGCTGCGACGGCGCCCAGCCACCACCTGAACAGCACGGCAGCTTTGGGACCGCGTGACCAGGAGATGAACGAGGCCCTGCTTGGTTTGTTACTGTATTTCATGTTATGAGCTTTGATTTTGTCTTTAAGGGAGAGGTTAGTTGAGAATACGTTGTAAAAAGTTGACCAACTCTTGGAGTAAAAAGACCTAAGGTGATCTGGTCTTCTTTATAGTATAACAAGCTATTGGCATTAATAGAGACAGTAGCCTAAGTCTACCCCTACTGATGTACTTTTATTTTACAGCACTTTGACTTTTGTTAAGAAAAAAGGTATTATTTATGTGGAAAAGCCATTATTTTTTTCCATAAAACCAACAAAGCTTACCATTACAGTAACTACTGATTTGTCACCAGTTTGTTTGAGTGATGAAGCTTCAGTGTTTCTGTTAACTGGACCTCGTGTGTTTTCCTCTACCCAGAGTTCAAAGTGTTTAACATCGTCATCACTGCCCTGGCCTTGTGTATCCTCACTTTCACCGGCTTGTACTGCATCACCGTCTGCTACAACCGCTCCAGGTGAAGATCACATTTTGCAGCTTGCTTAAATCATGCTTTTTATACTTCTTTTCAGATTTCACCAAGTTTTCTCAGCCCTCTTAAGATCCTAAGGAAGGTTTTTTCACAGGTGCACTACCTTAGTGGGATAATCCCATCAGATCCTCTGTATTGGTAAATACATGATTCAGTTGTCTGAGTGGGTTTACCCATAATCCAACTGCTCAACCTTACAGTACGTGCCCAAATTCAGACTACAGCTCTAAGTATGGTGCAGTGTAAAATTCCATTACACTCATTAGTGCAATTAAGTGTGCCATCTTCCCACCAGGCAGTCAAAGAGAGCCCACGTGTATGAGAGCGCCGTGACCCGGGACGAGCCAGCCAACCCCGTGGCCGTCAAAGCAGTGAAGAGGTCCACCAGTTTCATGAACCCTCTCGCTCTCTTCAGGAAACCGGAGGCAGCCAGGGACAATTCCAGAATATACTACATCTACAGTAACCCCCTGCCTATAGGAGTGGAGGAGGAGGAAGAGGAGGAAGAGGAGACTAGAGCCCCCGCTGGGCCAGAGGAGCAAACCGCGGTTTCCCAACCGCTGTCGTTTCAGGAGTACGCCAAGGACCCCGGCAGCGGCGTCATCCTGGACCCTCCCATTTTTTACATGCAGCTTTAGAGGATAGTAGAGGAGGAGGAGGAGGAGGAGGAGGGCGGGTGAATCAGTCGACAATTGTTGTTTTTGCTATAAAAAGGTTAGTGCTTTGAGAAACTGTCCTGGAACTGAAAGGTTGCAGGTTTGATCCCTGCAAGACACTGACCCCCCCCTACCTGCTCACACATTGTAAGTCACTCTGGATAGTTGTGTATTAGATGCATATAACGTATTATTGTGCAACTAGATAATGCTGTTGTCATGTGAAAACCTCGAGAAAATTCTGCAAACCTTATGAAACCCTTTCAAACCGCCATTGGATAACCTCAGAAATGCATGGTGGTCAAGCTAAAACACAAGGCTGAGTTTCTTAGTTCCTGAAAAGCCGACATTTTGGAGATACAAGGTTTTCAACAGACAGCGACAATATGTACATTTAGAAGCAAATTCAATATTTTTTTTCTTTCTTGATTTTTAATGAACTTTGATAAAACCGCTGACATGATGTGCTTCACAAAAGAAGCAGAGCGTGATACACAGAGAGAAACCGGAAAACACAAACGACTATCACTGCAGAGCCATCGATCGTACTCCTGGGCAAAATGTTTGTATCGTACAAGAGTCAGTCGCTGAAACCTCCTCAGATGAGTGGCTGGGTCTCCCTGACCAGCCACTCCAGCGCCTCCTTCCTGCCCTGCTTCTCCAGCTCCGCTCCGACAACCTCTCGGCACTGCCTGTGGTACTCGTTCACCCAATCCCGCTGAAAGACGAGAAGAAAGTGCCATGAAAGCGTGAACAGAACTGTGACGACGGCTTTGAGGGTGTAGAATATAGTTGGGGATGTCATCTAACATCAGAACATAGGTCATCTGAAGCTAAATTGTATTTTTCACTTTACTTCATGTAACCTGAATGCACCACAATGTTACAGAATGTGAAGTAGGCTACACTTGATAGTTTTACTTGGAGCAATACGTTGAATTTCAAATAAATGGAGGCTGAATCCTGATTGTATGTGGTTACGCCTTCGATCAGGGAAACTCCTCACCTCTTTCTGAGTGAGCAGCTCTGTGCTCATCATCTTGACCTGGATGGGGACCAGGGTGAGGGGCTCGAACGTCAGACTGCCTCTACTTCTGTAGTTGTACTGGAGACACACACAAGGGAACAAAAACGTGACTGCTTTGCCTCAAAGTGTTAGCTTGTTATTTTTAGATTTTGTCAGTACAATTTAACCCAAGAGAATATTGTGATAATGGGCACAAGTATGATGTGCAGTCAAGTACCGTCAGCAAATAATGACCAATTTACCAAGAAATGTGTACTGTTTAAAAGTTTTTCTTCAAGTAGTGTATAAAAAACAGCAGTATCAATACAGATTTCCAACTAACTCGCAGGTTAAAGTATCTGTCTATCGTTTTCACGTTAGACTTCCTGTAGTTATGCTGCAATAACATGAAAGGAGAACAGGCAAAGGGCTTACTTTGGATTTAGTCGGCACAACGAGGACCACATTTTCAATTCTAATGCCGAAAGACCCATCCTCGTAGAACCCAGGTTCTAGAAAAATAGACAAGCAACATCAAAAATACAGAAAAAGAGAAAGATAATAGTTATAATTGATAATCGACCATCGCTTCCTCTCAGGGCGAGTCCCCTTCCCGGTCTCCAACTTCATCTCCTGTCCTTGCCAGCGTGACAGACGACCAGTCAAACCAAATCGAAAGCTTGCACATGATTTGTACTACATTGATATACAAAAGAAGTAGATGTTCGTGTTCACTCCTGCAGTGCAGCCCGAAGGCTATTTTTCGTCACAACCCCCCGCCGTACCGTCGCTGACGATCATGCCGGCCTCCAGGGGCTCATCAGCGAAGGTCTTGTAGCTGATGCCGCAGGGCCCCTCGTGGACGTTGAGGAAGCAGCCAACGCCGTGGCCCGTACCGTGAAGGTAGTCCAGCCCCGACTCCCACAGGGCTGCACGGGCAAACGAGTCCAACAGGTGACCTGGGGAGAGGAGGAAGGAGAGAGTAGGAATACACACTCACTCAGTAAAGAGTTGAGCCCTAAGCAATATAACGGACAGGACATGATTGAGGCAGCAAACGTGATATTTCAGACACCGCTAGTCCCATATTGATGATTTTGGACAGATGATGCATCTTGCTAGTGACTGGCCCAAGAGGTGCCTGTATCATTCACGGGTCTTCACTGATATTTACTCTTGCCTTGTTTTTGTCTGGGATTTAGGAAAAGTACTCTAGTCAAGAAAGAACAGAAAAGAAATTCAAGAAATATATTTGAAGGAATATATTTTAAACAACAAAAAGAAATATGTAGGAGTTTTGAAAAGCATCCATCCCCTTGTTTCAGCTGTTTATAGGTACTGAACGTCCTTTGTAAAATCTTTGATCCATGACTCAATTACACGTCACAGTTTTGACTTTGACACCTCAAGGACTTCACGACCGACTGATAAAAACAGGTTAATCGTGAAGTTGCGGTAGCGGGACGTACCTTTGGTTCCGTTGGGGAACACAGCAGCACTGACCGCTATGTGTCCCTGCAGCACATAGGTAAAGCACTCCTAGTGAAGAAAGGAGCACACAAAACGAGCCAGGGTTCAATCCAACATGAAACTGCAATTCAGGCAATAACGACAAAGCCTTGATTCTCAATGATTTCTTTATATGCTGGATATAAAAGATTTTTTTGCCAAAGGTTAATGATTCACTCTGAAATATATGATGTACCTTCTCAAAAGCAGAGGGCGTCCCAAAGTGCATGGTGCGGGTGACGTCTGTGGTTCCATCACTGCCAAAGACACCAAACATTGCTTAAAAATACAACATCGGTATTCTGTCATCAGTTAATTATTGGACTGGTGATAGTGAAATGTTGCGTAATCCCATAAAACAGTCCTTATTATCCTTAATGTTTATGGGTAGGAAGATAGTGAGTGGAAAAAGTCTTAATTGATTGAGATGTCTGGATCAATGTCTGGACGGGGGATGCTTATCTTACGTGTACTGAGCTCCAGAGTCAATCAGGTAAACTTCATTCAGAGAGAGGGTTCTGTTGGTTTCAGGTAGGGGTCTGCAAAAAGTACAAGTCAATCATCGCTAACTGACCCAAGTCAAGTAGGATTTGCAAGTTTGTTTCAACCAGTTTAGTACCAGATGAGTGGGCTGTGAGAGTGAGACTATTTTGATTGAATCTGATTTGAGGTCTGTTTGATCGACTGACTCACCTGTAATGTATGATTGCTCCGTTTGGACCAACGCTGGAGATTGTGGGGAAACTGAGGCCAACGAAATCTTTCTGTTGACTGAAAAAGACGCGTGATCTCTCAGAAAAGGATCGTTCTCACACAAGGTGTAAAACGTGGCAAATTCAATTTAACGATAATAATAACTATGATCATTTCTATGGTACTTTTCAACACAAAGCTACAAAGTGCTTTACAGAGACAAGGAAGTAAAACAGGTCATAAAATAAGGCAAAAACACAGGAAAGAAAAATAGAAAGGCAGAAAAACAATTAGAAAAAAGCCAAATAAAAGTAGAGCAACATTTTTAATAAGCTTTAAAGATCTTTGCCAGTTGCCTTTTTTTTTTTTTTTTTTTTACCTCAAAATGAAGGTGAAACGAGGGGAAACAGTACACCAATAAGAATATGGGTGTCTGGTTGATTTCTTGTTAAAAGACAAGCACACAATGTTTGTAAGACCACTGAAATTTCATTTAAAATTGAATTGAACCGAGATAACTCAACTGAAGACATTTAAGACATGAGGACCTGCAGACACTGTGCTTCACAGTGCTTCACCTCTACGTCCAGCAGAGGGCGATGTAACTCCAGAATAATCACTCATGTCATGAGTCTTTCCAACCCAGACAATTTTGGAAGTGTGGATTCTGACATTAAATTAAACTGGATCAAGTTATTTACCCGCAATCTGGTATGATCTGGTATGTACAACTTCTACAAGTGTCAAAAAGAAATTCCCACCTACGCAACTCCTCGGCCTTATCGGCAGCAGAGATCTCAGTCACCGTGCCTTTTGGAATCTATAAAATGATAAAACACAACAGACAGTCAGTCAAGTGCAGTAAAACACTGGCACCCAACCTGCACCAAGTGCGTGCAGGGTTATGTAAGGGCACATACACAACTATGTTCTCTTTTGCTTTTGAAACTGTATGTGAGCCTGTGGGAGCAGAGGGAGTGTGAAAATACCTCCTTTTCCAACCATGCAAAGAGTTCACAGAGGGCAACTGCATCCTTGATCTGTTGGTGAGAAAATCAGGTTTGCATGACATTTTCAGCGAGGGAAATCAGAAGAGCTGATAGTTTCATAGCCTCAATAATCAGATAGGAGGCTTATAATACAGATTTTACAGAGGTTCAAAGGTACTTACATGGGCTGTTTTCATGCCTTGGATCTCGGTGGCGTTCTTGACAGCCTTGGCGAGGCAGAGTGGAGTGTAGGGGATAGGAGACCTGTGGACCTGGAACACATGAGGAGGAAACTTTTACATTTTACATCGACAATTTCCTACATCTGCAGTGTTACAAGCAACTAACAGTAACAGCTGACAAAGCCCCGGCAATAAATGCTGACAGCCAATATTCCTGTGTCCCTTGACAAATGGTACATGAACTACCGATGTTTTAAGAAGAAGAAGAATTGTAAATGAGTTAAAAACCTATTCACTGGTTCTGCCGAGTGGATGTGGGTTAAGGGTTTGGTTTGGTTTCAAAATCTGGAGCGTTTACGTCTTTCGTACGGTGTGTTAGGCGTGAGAATGCGCACCAACTACTGGAAAATACCCTAAAACGAAATGATTTGTGGGTATGGGGAAATGGATGCTGACATCTGACAGCCAGCAGTTCCTCATGCTCGGAAAATCCAGCATAACACCAGCATAACACCAGCATAACGAACCAAACTGCAGGCTCAACCCATGACCATTATCAGGTATTTCTTGTTGTGTTCTTGGTGGTTTTTCTCTCGCAAACAAGTCCATCTGCTTTTAAACTTTTCCACTATGGTTCAGTCCAAAGACAACAAAGCTTTTAATGATAATGCCTGTCATGCATATACCACCATACAAGAAGGGCCAGAGCCGACTGCTTCCTGAGGAGGCTCAGGTCCTTCAACGTATGTAGAACCATGCTGAACGTGTTCTACCAGTCAGTGGTGGCAGGTGCCCTTTTCTTTGCGGTTGTGTGCTGGGGCAGCAGCACAAAAGCCGCAGACACCAACACCAACGTCTCTCACCCACTTCACGACACTCTGTCCAGGCAGAGGAGACGTTCAGCAACAGACTCATCCTGCCTCGGTACCACAGAGCGACACCGGAGGTCCTTCTTGCCCACGGCCATCAGACTTTACAACTCATCCCTGGACTAACCATCAACACTAACTACCCACCTGCCCACCTGCCCGCCTACCCTCCAATTTAATGTCTGCGGTTGCACTCCCTCACCTTGGGGATGACCTGTGTGAGGGCGCAACTAGCCTTGTCACAGATCCACACTTTGTCCTTGGGGCCGAGGGAGGCGCAGATGGCCTGGAGCTCGGTGTAGACCGACTCGTAGGGGAACGTCTGGATGCTCAGCTCAGGCTTGCTGGGGGAGTCCAGCTGCAGGTGGTCCCTCACAGCCGGATCAGCCAGCCGCTTCACGTCCACAAACAGCCTGGAGAGGAGGAGGGGAGGTCAGGGAAGGAGGGAAATGTTCGATTCTGGTCTGGGTAGCTATGTATGTGTGTGAAATGCACAGTTGACTCTTAGGATGTATTGCACTGACTGCACAGTGTCATAGTCTGTACTTTCATTCTTGTATTTTGCAGTTCAAGTGATTCAATGTCACCATTTATTCCCTAGTGCTGGAGCAATGATCTGATGTGATGAATGATGTGGCCCTGCATACGCTGCAGAGGTGAAGCTTCTTCTTTTACCTTATTGTGTTCATCCCCACAATAGAGTACGCAAAGAACACCGGGTTGTACTCGATGTCGGAGCCGCGGAGGTTGAAAAGCCCTGCAACAAGGAAACGACACGACATTCAAATAAATGATACAGCTCAAACGTTTATGAGATAAAGATACCCACAGCCTGAACACTGAGATGGAGAGTGGGCAGGTCACTCAACTTCAGTACAGTACAGTTGGAAAGGGAGACTTAACCACTTGACTGACTGTACTGAGTGCAAGTGGTGCTTAAAAAATACACTTTCAATTCTATGTTGAATTATCTGTAAAGTCTTGTGGTGGTAACCTGTCATGTCTGCTCACGCTAACTACCCAGCTCTTCTTCTATTTATTCTGAACAAACCGCTGCTGCTGGACACATAAATCACATCACTTCCTGTGAGGATTTATTTTTTTTACCCGAGAAAGAAGCGGGTATAGGTTGAATCAGTACTGTGTTTTATCTATCTGATATAGAGGGGAGCAAAACGGACATTTATTTCTATGAAAATGTTGCTATCACTTTAAATCTTGTTTTCAGCGTTCTGATTAATAGACGTGTCAAAGGCAGCTGAGATGGTAAATACTGAATTGTGTCGACAGATTATAGAGCGTAGCAGCAACTGCAGCTATCAAACTATCAAATCATTTTACGATGACATACACTGAAAATAGCACATGTAGTACTTTTAAATCCAGCTAAAAAATGTCTCATCTGAAACCTCCGTACAAATTGTTTGGTGTTAAATATCACTATTATTATTAGACTCTCACTCTCCTCATCCCCTGTAGATGCCTGAGTAAATCCCCTTCAATTTAAATGCCACTGGAAACCTCTTATCTAAATGTGACCTGATGGCAATCAAAATCAGCCTTATTCTAATGAACACAAACTCTCAGGACCAACAATCAGCCACGAGAGCTTATTAAGCCCGGTTGACAAGGTGCTTCAACAGGCACTCTGAGGGACACCCGTGCAGCCCGGGGTCCTTGGATCGAGATCAGGTATCAACGCGGACTTATGTAACAGTGGCGACCGAGTGTGTAGAGCGGCGGCTTTCCGATAGGCAATCATACAACTTGTTTTCACAGAGAAATGGATAAAAGCAACCTTTGGTTTAGTTTGTATAAACAAACTTTGAAGGTTTTGGACAAAAAGCCAGCAAGGTATGATCACTGTCATATTACTTTACCAATTTTTGACAATTTTGTTTTTCTAGCAAATACCAGTTTATTGTAAAAAAAAAAATCCTTAACCTTGCTCCCACGCCACTGAAAGAAGTCATATTTTGTGATATTTTTGTTTACAAGAACAAATCTGCTTTTTCTGTTAAAGCTATCGACTCTTGGAATAAAATACCAGCAACATGAGACAATCCTCCACCTTCACTAGCTTCAGATCACAGCTCAAATCAGGGATAATCATGTGAACACTGACCATTATTGTTGTATTTTTTGTTGTATGTATTTTTTTTGTAATGTATGAATTATTTTTCAAATCATACTATTGTAGTTTGTGTGTGTGTGTATTTGTCCTTACGTGTACAGCACTATTTTTAATGTTGGAGATGCATCAACCGTTACCGTACATCTGCCTCTGCTTGTTACCTGCCCACGGACTCCAGATGAAATTTAGCTTCTTAGCTAATTCTGGGTCACTTTATTAACTGTCCACTGCCAAATAAATAAATAACTAAATAAATAAAAGTGCTGCTCTAAGTGAAGCCTACTGTGACCGCCTCTGTACATCAATTACACCAATCACTATTCCTGAAATATCAACCATACATGCAATCTCGTCCAGCGCTGTGGCAACAAACCAGGTGATTTTCCTCTCTGTCATCTTGGCTCGCAGCGCTGTGATCTTGTCTTGCCAGGACATACCTGTAGGAGGAAAGCACCGCTCATCAGCACGGGATGTGTTAGCGAGGAATTCACGGATCTACAATTACAACATCCTGTATTATATCTAACCTGGCAAAAAGACTAATTTAACAAAGGAAGTGAAAGGTGAGATTCTCATGTATCACATCACAGCCACCAGAATGCACTGACCGGTGTACTGTAATCCCAGGGTGATGAGCTGGGTGCTGGGTCTTGCAGGCTGGTCCTCCCACACTGCATCGATCAGGTTGTCCTGCACCGCCACCAGAGAGTGGCCTGCACTGCTCAGGGCCTTCGACATGTTCTTCCACTGGTCTGAGACATTAGAGCTCATGTCAAGATGCATAGATACTTGGAAGAAGACACCATTATTGCGGTCTTAACTAGATTGATGGTAGATGCATGTGTAAGTCTAACATGGAGGCTCTGGGGGAGGCAAACACTGTAGCAGTATCCCTGCCCGTCATGCAGAAGATGAGAGGTTCGATTCCCTGATGGGGTGGCAAACTGCAGAAGAAGTGCACTTTTTTGGGTGGTGGCAAGGTGGACCCTACTGAAGCGTCCCTGAGCGAGACATTGAATCCCTACCAGCTCTAGGGTGGCTGTTCTGTAGCTGTGACCTCTGACCTCCCTGGAGGGGGTCAAGCGAAAAGAGAATATCCTCATAGGGATCAATAAAGCATAATTTCTTTTTTAAGCCACTTTTTAAGACCGTTTTAATGCTACCTGGACTTTTGGAAATTTAAGATCAATTACATTTGAGGCCAATAAAAAAAAAAAAAAAATAAAGCTATAATAACTATAATAACTAACATTTTCCAGAATTTTCCCGCAGGATCTATCTATAGCAAGTTAAAGTTCTGTTGTCTGCGTGGCTGTGTTGCGCTGCACAGCGTGATCCATGGGACTAGTATTGGGACGGGTATGGTGCTGCGACCCACCAGCAGCTATGATCCAAGGGTCCACTCCCACTTTGGAGTTCTCCGGGAGGACACTGATCAGCCAGTCCTCCTGACTGGGCGTCTCCTTCAGCCCTGCAAATGACAAACACACAGAGTAAACACTAAAGAGGTAGACACACACACACACACACCGCTGTTGTACATCTTATTTAAAAAGAAACAAAACACATTTGGCGTAGTTGGCGACATCAGGTCTCGTTTTCCTACCTTCAGAAGAAGCCATTTGCTGCCATTCGTTTTTGTACAATATGAAAAACAAAACTTGAAATTTGCCGGCGCTAGACAACCCACCACATCAAACATGAAGCCTTCATTTGTTTTCTCTGTTTCATCGTTATTTCCTGGTGTCCATGTCCATGTGTCATCTTACACCCTGCTTACTTATTTGAGTGTTTCCCATCCAGTGTTAAATATTTGGATGGTATATTTTTTATTAAACCATGATTCATTGCACCTATGACACATCTTGAAGTCGTGCCAACAGAAACTAAACGTCAACGCCAAGTAAAGTGACAAACTGTGGGAACAAGCGCGCGCTCTTAATTGATTATCAGGACAGGAGTTCATTTCAAGCTAGTTTTGACACTATATAAGGTTTGCATTTTAAAAATGACCCCAGTAGTCTCCTTTAAAGACCCAGTTCAGATGTAAAGGGTAATCCTGTTTGCCAAAACACTGAATTTGAGGCATTTGTTTTTTTTCTTATCAAACTAGGTGAAACGCTTTCTGATACAAAGTCTAGCTGTGTTTCAAGTCTAAACATCAGTGCTTTGATAACATTTGGATGCTACAGAAACTAACTAAATTATCTGTGAGGAGTGAAGTACATCTAAAAACATTGGACTGTGTATTGTCAGTTACTACTAGAGTTACTACACTACTATACCATAGAGTTACTATGGAGTCTGAGGGGTCTTTTTGTCATGTAAGTCCAACAATTTAAGAATTTACCTCTACATACCGATAAATTCCCAGAATACTTGAAAAAACACAGATTGCGACAAAAAAGACAAAACAATTGACACAAATATGTTTTTCAATCACATCAATAAGTAGTGGAAGATGTATTTGGATCTGTAAATCATAGACTATGCAGCAGGAAGCTGGACCTTACCCATCTTCATGAGGGTCCAGTTGTTGTCCATCTGCTGGCTGGCTTGTAGGAAATAGCGTCCGTCTGTCCACATGGCAGCATGCTGCTCCGTTACGATGGCCGTACCTACAGAAGAGAACACAACACACACGCAGCAGATTAGACTGCGTTGGATTGCTGATGCGTTGTTGGATCCAGCTTGTGCAATAGGACGAAAGTGCATGTTTTTCTTTACCCCCCCATAGTAATTCATATTTGTGTGGTGATACACTGGGCAGTTTATTGGGCAAACTAGACTGTTATTGCTGCCAGGAACAGTCAACACAGTAAGACACAGGTTGCTGGTGCCCTGGTGTCGGCCATCAGACCTCTGGAGCTTGTTCAGAAAGCTGCAGCTCGTCTGGTGTTCAACCTCAAGTTCTCCCACACAACTACCCTTCTCCGTTCTCTACTCTGGCTCCCTGTAGCAGCTCATCCAGTTCAGGACCCTGGTGCTAGCCTATAGGGCAGTGAAAGGAACCTCCAACCTTCCTACCTCCAGGCTATGGTGAAGCCTTACACCCCCGCCCAACCACTTTGCTCTGCTGCCTTGAGGTGACGGGTTGCCCCGTCACTCAGAGGCCCGATGTTGATACAAAAAGAGATTCCTTGGCAAATGTCACCAGTCAGACTTGTTTACGAAGTTACAGTCTATCAATGCCACTAATCAGCAACACTAAATTCCAAGTGCTGACATCAATAGGGCAGATCTGATCTGAAGTAAGATTCCCCTACCAACTTTTTTTTTTATTACATTGTTCTGTGCTTTTTTTGTTTTTACTTCCGCATGCATGCATGCATGCAGGTGACACTGACACACAAACCCACCCACCACACACGCACACACACTACCTGCAGAGCCATTAAATCCACAGATGAATTCACGTCTGCAGTCACATGGTGCGATGTATTCACTCTGAGAGAGAGAGAGAGAGAGAGAGAGAGAGAGAGAGAGAGAGAGAGATCATCTTCATTAACAATCAGTGTAGAGTGGTCATCAAAAGTCAGACATTTTAATTACCACCTGTGCCGCTCTTCTCACATCACAATTTGTAGATTTGGAGAGGGAGAAAGGCAGGAACGGCCTTGGGCTGCAATTTATTCTGAAGGTCAGACGAGCACATTGTCACTGTGTTTTATGATAAGACGGGATCCCAGATACGCACATAAAGTAGCACATGTAGTAGTAGTTGTAGTGGTATGTGTGTGTATGTGTGTGTGTGAGATTTCACTTACTTGGTGTGCGTCTCCAGAGGGGACGATGTAGGCCTGTATGGGCTCAGAGAAGTATTTACAATTCCTCATCGCCTGGCGAAGCTGTCTGAGCAGCTCCACTGTGATCTTTGGAGACATGGCCTTGCCTGGGCAGAGAAAGAACAGTGAAATATATAAATTATATAAATAAACTTAATCTTATAAGCCTTTTTCAGAACAGTTATAATACAGAGACTACCCCGTCGGTAAAAATGAACTTACATTAGTTGAAACCGCTGTGGATTTGACAAGTGTAGACAAAGTTGCATTGATGATGGCAATTGTTGGAATTGCTTAAGGCGTGTCCAATCTACTCAATCTCCCAAAACAAACACCTGAGCAACATGCACTGAGACACATCATCAATGTTATTCTAAAGCCCAAAGTAATTATCATCAGATTACCTGACTCTTGGAAATCCATGTTGACTTCAAATAACTGGGGCTGAACAGTGACTGACTGAAGTCTATCTGTCTTGTAACATAGGGCTCAAAGTCACGGCGTGGATCTTTAACCTCCTACGACATGCTGACTAAGCAAAGTCTAAGACAAGAGCCGTGGTTAAATTTTAAAAGAATATACTAAAGTGGGCAAGTCAGGTCACCCGTTTCGCCTGCAACGGGTTTAATAAAGCAAAACGCGCGCCGTTTAAAATAAAAAACCTAAACCAAAATGTGAATTCAATATTAGACAAGTTTATACACAGTCAGTGCGGTACCATCGTGTGTAAATAACTGCTACGAGCCAGCCAATAGCGTTACAGAATTCCTCACCGATGAGCTCACCCATTGGCTTACGCTCCGCATGCGATTCTTGTTTACAAGTTTGCATCAACAAGGATCAGTCGCTCACATTCAACGTTTACTGGGATAACATAATTGTTGTATAACTGTTATACTGAAGAGACAGTACACAGCGTCTGTGGCGGGGTACGGGTGCCCGGACGACATTCTCAATTCAAATATCGTTGTTTTGTAAAAGGCCACGAGCACAATAACAGTCTCAGTAATTCATTCATTGTGTCGCAGTTGGTTTTAGTAGTGGGTGTGGCGGCACGTCGTTTAGCTATTTGGAAAGTTGCTAAATTATTCTCCAAATTTGATTTTTAATCTTTGCACGCGCTTTTGCCATCGCTTTGATACAACGGAGAATAACGTTCGTTACACAAACAGGCGTGGGATGTGGCCAACCGTTTCTCCCTCATTTGAAAACAGTTAACCATATGTTTTTTCTCGCTCGCAGCGCCGGGCGACGTTCCCGTTTAGCTCGCCGAAAAGTTCCCTTACATGCAATGGGTGTACTGTTGTACAAACATCCAGTCGTTTTACCTTGAAAATGTGATTCTTGCGTTAAAAACACTCTTTTACCAGCCGGACCTTGTGTTAATTTACAAAGCAGGACGCTGCCATTTCGTCGCTGACGTTTCTGGTCACGTGACTGCAGCTTCTTCCAGTAGACGCAGAGGGATCCGGACTCGCCTCATACTTCACATATTCCAATGAAAAATAATCCCAACGAAAAATCACTATAATAATAATCCTATAGGGATTTATAGTGTGTCAACGGGACTCTTTAGTGAGTTTATTAAGACTTTATTGTATTTAATCTCATACTTGTATCACTGCGATATTCCTATAGGGCAATCAGTTTTATTACTAAAACTAAAACGAAAACTAGGTGTTAAAAGACATTGTCGTGAACTGAAATTGACGAGAGTTGAACTGAAAAAAAAAGGGAACTGAAAAAAAACGAGAGTTTGTGAACAAACTAAAACTGAACTAAAGCTATTTTGTGTACTTCTGTACTAAACAAATAAAATTTAAAAAAAAACTGAAATGGTTTTAGTTTTCATCTTTTCTATGAGAAGTGTAAAAAAAAAAGGAGAATGAATTTTAAGCGGGTCATTTTGAAGTGGTCCTAAATAAATTATGAATTGAAAAGGTAAGGTAAATTAATTTGAAAAATAATTGATTAATTGATGACTTATTGTTTATATTACAAATGACCTGCTGCAAACATATAAAATACCTGTTCTGAACTTTTATCATTATTCCTAAGGGCCAAAACGAGAACTGCAAACTAGAAAACTGAAACTAAATAAAAACTAAACCTAAACTAAACATCTGTAAAAACTAAACTGAAATTGAAGTAAAAATTTAAAACTACATAAAGATAAAAAAAATAATCTAATGAAAAATTGAAACAATAATAACCCTGCTATGGGGACTTATAGTCTGTTAGTGTTACTCAATAATGAATTGACATTGACAATGAAGTGACCTTTTTAAACTGGTATTTTCTTCTTTCCTGGCACTTTCATTTTCCTTTACAGTTTTTTACAATCACTTTGCCACTAATTTCAGAACCTTGGTGTCATTTTTCAAAACACTTTTTCCAATTGCTTGGATACAATATACATAAAGCTAAGATCATTTGTTCATTGAACTAAAATCACCTGTTCAAAATGACACATCTTAATATCAAAGTATCACCAATTCAAAATGAAATTCACACATTACATCTGAGATGACTCTGTTCATTTCATTACAATGATCTAACTATCAATTGATACAACTGATCAAAATGATAAGTAACTGTTGCATTACTCTTAATGCAGTTTTATGGAAACTGACAAACAATATTCCATGTTTAGATCATGAAAGTTTCATGATAACGAGATCCATTGACACCAATTACGGTGGAACATGAACCAATTGGACTACATAACTATAGATGTAATATTTCATTATCATTCTTTATCAGACACTGTTTCTATGGTCCCATGTACCACTTTTCAGACCATGTTTTCAGATTTGACATTACTGTGTGTATGCAGGCCCTTGTAATTGCTTTTCCAACACTGCCAACTCGTTACTGATGATTGATTTCACATTGTGGTACGAGTATATATAGAGGAGTAAAAGGAGTGGCATCCACCTACAACAAGCAAACAATACTCTAACATGGAGCCGGCAGGTGATCCAGGTCAAGCAATGGGAGGAGGAAGACGAGGAGGTCAGAGGAATGGCAGGGGAATGGCAGGGGACAAGCACCCCTTCTGAGAGGTGGTCGTGGGCCTCGTTTGAGAGGGGCCAACGTGGTAGAGGACAAGGCCACGGACCAAGACTGCATCAGCAACAGCAAAGAGTGTCCAATGAAATCTGAGCAATAGTTGTAGACCATGTCATAAATCATGGCATGACAATGACTGAGGCAGCTACAATGATTCAGCCAAACCTCAGAAGATCAACCGTGGCCTCAATCAGCAGAACTTTCCGCAATGAGAACCGGTAAGGCTTCAGCATGCACTAAACATTGGGCTACTCTCAATTGTCAAATGACTGTATACTGCCTGCCAATGTGTACCAGAGTAGGTGATGTGACTAAATGTGTTCTTACTGTAATTTTCCCTGCAGAATTGAGACTAGGCCTAACGGGGGAGGCAGAGGCAAAATTTTGCCTGACCAACAAGAGCAGGCTGTGGTCAATTTGGCTCGGGCCAGAAATGATATTCGCCTTACAGAAATTCGGCAGCACATCTTGGACAATGACGACATGTTCAACAATGTGGAAGCCAT
>CABFOQ010050724.1:0-13855 GCA_900660455.1 Gephyroberyx darwinii
GAGCAGGGGATGCTCCTGGAAGCCTGGCAGCTTTGGTGCTCTGCGGCTGACCTGCCGGGACAGAGGGGAGGTGCGCCGACCGGGAGAGACGGAGCGGGAAAGTGGCCATCAAGACCGGGTCGTATTATTCTGCTGCGGTGCAAATAAAGCTGCCTGCTGGCCCGTTAACTCTGCCCTCCTGCCTTTGTCTCTGTCTGTCGCGGCCCTGGTTGTAGCGAGCGTTGCTACAGTTTTCCCATCACTAGTGGTGAGGGTTAGGGTTAGGGAGCAAATGGGGTGAATGGAAGGTATTGCACAATAGTAATGTCTGTTTATAGGTGTGTGTGTGTGTTTCTGTGGTCAGAAGTCAAGCCATCAATATCAATATCTGTGGTAGAACCTGAGATCCACCCCAAACATTCTCACACACACTCTCTCACATATTGACAGGTACACACACACACCATTTTTAAACCATTTTGACTCTTGCAACTGTATCATAGGATCACTCTCTCTTTCTCTCTTAGACACACACACACACACACACACAGAGAGAGCAGTGTTAAAACCTTAATCTTATTCATTTACTCCTCATCACAGAGTGACGGGAAGAAAAACAGTTGCGTCACATTACCACACTCTGCTTCCAGGAAGCTCTATTAAAAAGGATGTTCGTTTTTTTCACCCCCGCTGCCGCTATTTACCCATAAGTCTTTGTAATCTGTTTATAGGGCTTATGGGTGCTCAGAAAGTGCTCTTTCCTTGCAGCACGCCTCATTTATCAAGTGAGATTACGAAGCGTCCGGAAAGTGTTTTGAATATGCGATATCTGGCACCTCTCAACTGCAAATGTAATTGTACCGAGTCTTGAGTTTTGAATACGTTTTGCAGCATTTTACGCTGTATTATATAAAATTGAAACATTTTGCATTACCAATGAAGCCTTGATCTTTACTAATATGATGGTTAGAAGTGCTTTGTGTTCACAGTGGAGGTATTACAGCAACTTTAAACATTTTATTTCCCTAGTGAGACCAGACAGTGTAAGGTCACAGTGATGAGGGTTGAGCGTTGCCCTCGACAACGCTCTTCCGGGGATGGAGAATGAGAAGCTCGACCAAAATAGTGAGCTATAAGGAACAGAAATCTACTGTAGGTCATAATTTTTGCAAAATATTTTGAAAAAAAAAGCATTTCTGAAGTTCATGTACTTGGGTTGACACCTGTGCACGCACACACACACACACACACACACATATTGACACACTTCAACAGTTTCTTATTTTATCCCCTGTGGGACTTTAACCAGCCATTTCATTATTCAGGGAGCAGAGTGTGATGGCGGGGTCAGACTGTTTGTGTGAGTGTGTGAGTGTGTGTGTGAGTGTGTGTGCTCTTGTATTTGTATCCTTATGAGAACCAAATGTCCTTATGAGAACCAAATGTCCTCACAAGGTTAGAAGGACAGGAAAAAGCCTCCAAACTAAACACACATTTTACTGCTCTTCACTTCTACCAGGAGCTAGTTTACGGTTAGGGTAGGGTACGGGTTGGGGTCAGGGTTTGGGGACAGGAAATGACTGTAGTCAGTGGAATGTCCTCTCATGTATAGTAATACAATCATGTGTGTGTGTGTGATGGGGGTCATACTTAGTGCATTGTCAGATTTACAGCATAAATGTTTATGAAATCCTTTAGATGCCCCCTCACCCAGACGTCATGACAGACATTTTTTGAACCTTGTTTGGAATATTTTTTTCTCTTCTGATGTTATTTGTTTACTGCTGCCTATCATTTCTCCTGTTTTGTTCTCATTTGTTTGTTTCCTTGGATATTTTTTACAGTGATTTTTGTCAACTAACCTTCCAGTCAATCTCTCTCTTGTTCACGGATGTAATTCTCTGTGGCGTCTGCAAATTAGCATTTGGTTTGTGTCCCTTGTCTCCACAACAAATATTTGTCTATGGATTGTTTTTGCTTATATTTGACAGCAGATCATCAGTGGCTCTGTTTGTGTTGCACTGGGATTTTGTGTGTGTGTGTGTGTGTGTGTGTGTGTGTGTGTGTGAGAGAGATGCTTCTGCCCAGTGGGAGTGTGGGGTTGATTTAGAGGATTCAGCTGTTGATAGTCCACATAACACTCCTTATGGGCAAAGACTGACTTGTTTTTATCTTATTTGTTCTTGTATTTCTTCCTTTAAAAGTGTCACTGAACCACTGTTCACAGAGATTTGGAATCATTTTGTACATGATGCTAGCTTCAGTTTCTTGATCCAAGTTTGAACATGGTTTTATCACGACTGTCTGCTTGCACACCCTGCAAGAGAAGGTTGATGGGTCACTCTATTCTGACTGATTGTGGGCGGAGCCAGATCCTCTCATTGCATCTGTGTAGTGGTCTTGTGCAGCTACAAAGTTATGCCCACAAAAAAATATACTCATCATAATTTCAATATATATATATTTTCACAGTGACTTGGTGTTGGTATTATTTTTGTTTTTATATAACAGATAGCATAGGCAGCTAGCAAATGCTAATCAAATTATTTCAGAGCTTTCTTGACATGATGAGTATTTTAAGTTGTTACCGTTCTTTTATGTCAGATAATGATGGCCATATTTCATGCTTTTATCTGAAGATGAAAACAATGAAATGCACTTTGCAATATTCTACTAACTAATGGCCATACAACCAAAGAGCACTTAAACATAGGTGCGATGGTGCAGATGATATTCCTGGGAGGTCGTGGTGGCTGAACATCATCATCTATCTTCTTCACACAAAGCATTTCCATTTGTATTTATTGCATAATTTAGTTAGCTTCAAAAACCATTTTGGCCTCAAGCAGACAGAAAAACTTTTTATGAAGGAAGTTTTATCGAAATCTGTCATTTGCATTCAGCTTTTCTATTGCGCTTCATCAGAAATAGCTGCTTGGATGGATACCAGTAATATAGATCTAACAATTCTGGGACTTGGAGCTTTACTCTTGCTCTTGTTGTGTGGTGATTTAGACTTGACTATGTTCAGTTTTGGAGCGTAAGCTGAAGCTCTGATGGCGAAACCCATGAGACTACAACCGAGGTCATGTCCTGTCTTGTTTAAGGTTTTTGGCATGTGACCACCCTCATGTTTTTCCATGGGTTTTTCATAAACCAAAGTGTTGTTTGTTTTTCCTCTCTGCTACGAGGTAAGGTTTTAATAAGAATCAAATATCAAAGCGTTGCTGTCATGTTGTGTTGCTAAAGTGTGTCTGCGCTGAATGTGAACTTTAGCATTTTAATCTAGAAATTTCATTTCTGTTTGGGGTTTAGTGTGTCAGTTTTAATCTTCTTAATTCTGTGTGTAAACAAATCTTCAGGTCAAAGTGTCCATCTATTTACACCGAGGGATTTGGAGTGTTTCAGCACATACATACACACACACACAGACACACACAGAAAATCACTCTCATCCACACACACACACAAGCTCAGTGAGAGGTGCTTTTCTGTTTACATTGGCTTGCCCTCTCCTACTGCTTTAGGCTAATACCAAACAAACATTTCTAAGTCTGTGTGTGTGTGTGTGTGTGTTTTCACATGTGTGAATGCTTGTGTGTCTGCATGCATTTATATGTGTGTGTGTGTGTGTGTGAATTCATGCACTAAAAGACTTTAAATCTCTAAGTGTAATTAACTGCACTTTGACCCTGAGGATTGTGTGAATGTGAAAGTGTGTGCATCTGTGTGAGAGTGTCTGTGTAACAGTGTGTGTGTGTGTGTGTGTGAGTTTGTGTGGGCCTTTTCGCAGGCAAAAACCATTTCCTAAACAGTGATTGACTGTGTAACCAACCATCAGATTTAAAGGATAATTCATTCCATGCCAGGTTTTGATACTGATACTCGTAATAATCATATAATAATAATCATACAATAATCAGGCTGTTAACCTGACTATTGGCTATACTCTGGTTAGGGTCTTATTCAGGTTAAGATGTTTACATGCACCCCGATACCCTGAGATTGAGTATCTGTGTTGCCCTGAATAAACCAGTTAAGAGTTTTCCTCTCAGCTACGCCCTCCCTCTTTGACTGAGCAACAATAGGTTACTTCTAATACGTGGGTAATAAATGATGATCCCAGTAGTAATATGTCTAATCTTCCTGAAGCTCCTGATTAATAACCTCATGTTACAGGCAATTATGCTTTTCACTAAAATGAGTCATGGACGTCAGGAACGCCAGGCTCTAGTTGCTGCTGAAAATACACTCACTGCTAGAAATGTAGTGATAATATCAGCACGGTATAATGGAATATCATAATAATAATATTTCATTTATACTACGAAACCAAAAGTGAAAGGAAGAAGATGATTATATGAAACGTATTAATATTAGTAGCTTGGCTCCATCTTAACAGGGTTTCTAATAATAATAATATTAACTGGGTTATTCTAACCAAGTTATGATGTTTACAGATGTTGACCAGGTTAAAAACTGAATTCACAATACAGGTATTTTTTTAATAAACATTACAGATTTGAACAAACCCCTTACAGCAGTGGTGTCCAATCATGTGTCATGGAGGGCCGAGTGTATGCAGGTTTTCATTCCAACCGAACACTACACCAGGTGATTCGACCGGTTATCACACCCTCAACCGGAGAGGCGGGACTAATCAGTGAAATGACCTGGCGTATGAATGGTTGGTTGGAATGAAAACCTGCATACTCTCAGCCCTCCATGACACATGATTGGACACCCCTGCCTTACAGACTCAAACATACTGCACAAGTTCATCCGGTACTGTCATCAACTATCCTGCCATAGTGGATTGTTACTGCAGCTGTATTCCTTGAAGCACCTTTAACAAGCAGGTTCGTCACAAAGTGCTGTATAGAAAACAAAGGACAACAGACGCAGTGAAAAAGAAAAGATGGAACATCGGAAAAAACTGTCCCCAGAAGAATAAAACCAAATATTTACCACACAAAATAATGACAGGGGAGACAATAAACAACAGATTAAAGTTTACACTAGAAATTAAATGAACAGCTGGAAAATACTATTCTATTCTAACAGCTATTTCAATGCCGCTACAGTGGTGCCATTCTTCAGCTTTGAATGCACCCTTCAAATGTGTTGGATTTTAGTTTTCTGTCTTCACATAATAATATCTGTGAAGCCCTGTTATGTTTTCCTGCACGTTGTGCGTCAGTCTGTATTTTGTCTTGTAATGTGTCAGCACCAATTAACCGAGTCAAATTCCTCGTGCACCCTGTACTTTGAAAATAGAATTGTGTGCATGTGGTTTCTATCAATCTTCATGTCTGTGTGTGCAGTGTGCCTGTTAATCTTTGTGTGTGTGTGTGTTCTTGTTCGTGTGAGTGCACTTAGTGTATCTGTCAGCCTTTGTGTGTATGTGTTTGTCTCTCTTTGTGTGTGTGTGTGAGGCAAAAGAGTGCAAGAAGAGAGCAGAATAAAGAATGTAATACCTTCCATCTTGCACCAAAAGATAGGTTGTAAATCACCTCCCTGGAAGTGCACTGAATCTCAGCGGCTTCGGTGAGAGATTGGCTGTGGCTGTACGAGTCAGGTGCAAGTTTGTATTGGATTGATGTGGAGTGGTGATGGAGGGTGAACTAGATTGTACAGCTACACACCTGGGATGTTGGGGTATGGTGAAATCTACATTTTGTGTTCTTTGGTCTGAACCAAGGTGGAAAGGTTTACTTAGTTGCATTTTTGTATTTGGACCATTTAGTTTCACACTGCGCGTTAAAAGCCAACCAGGGTTTGGAAACAAAAGTCGCACGGAGTCAACAAGTAGCTCGTCTATCAGCCCGTCTTGAATAATCTGTCGTCCCACGAGTAACTACTGGCATCGGATGTCAGCATCTGTCTCCTATAAAATACCCATAAAACCTTGCATGTTGGGGTTGTTTCCTGTAGTTGGTAGAAGGTTGCCATTCAAGGGTGGGAAAAAGTGAACGAGCAACACTCTCTCCTCCTTCAACAGATACTGTCAAGGTGCCCTTGACCGAGGCACTTAACCCTCCGCTGCTCCCGCGGAGCTGCTCAGCGTCCAACAGAAGAAGGCTGTGCTTTTCCTGAGCTCCCTGATGTGAATGTATGGAATGTATAAATGTGAAGTAGTGTGTTGATGGAAAAGAGAACGCATACTCGCCTTTCTCTAGATAAACAAGGGCACTAGCGCTTTCTAGGTGCTCAGGTGGAGGTGGGGGGGCTGCATGAATCGAATGAGTGAGTGATTGTGTTGACTTTAAAAAATCCACCTGTTAATGTTGTTGGAACGAAGAGAATCACTGAACAAAATATGTCATTCATGTGTTGACTGACAAGCTATTATCTGGTATGTGAGCGAACTGCAAACCGACCTCATGCTCATGCTGGTGTGACTTCTACCGTACTTCCTGGTGTACGAGCCTCACTGTGCTTCCCTCACGCAGGGATCTTTGTGCTCCATGTGGCCTAAAGAGCGCTGTGGTTGGTAAAAAGCATCACAAACGGAAAAATGAACCAATAAACACTCAGAGCCCGACTCAGCCCATCAACAAAAAACAATTTACAAGAATTAACAAGTTAAAAATGATGTCTTCAGCAAAGGGATCTAGGGGTTACGGAAGATCGAGACTCGACTTTCTCTCTCTGTATTTCTTTCTCTGTCTGCTGAGTGAATATCTGTTCCCATGTTTATGCACGTGTGTGTGTGTGTGTGTGTGTGTGTGTGTGTCACCTTTGCTGACACCGTTCCCCACACTTACCCATCTGACAGCTTGTGATTGATTGGCTGCTAAATGCTCCCTTCACACACATGTGCACCCACACACACACACACACACAAAGGAAAGTCCATTATTTGTCTATCAGTGGGTCTGTCCTAATCGTAATAGGAGACAGATGTAAGGTGCTAGGGAGGACGTCTCTCTTTCTCTCTTTCACACACACACACACACACACACACACACACAGTCTATATCTCTTACACACATACAAAAAGACGTAATCTCGCTCTTTCTTTCCTCCTTTTGATCTCTCACACACACACACACATGTACACATTTCTCTCCATCTCACTTAACACACTCACACACACACACACACACCCTTGGACAGTGCGGTATCCATTTAACGTGCTTAGCTGTAGTTGACAACAATGATCAGAAGTCTCCTTGAGAGAGGTTGGTTAGAAGGTGAGCTGTCCCCTTCACTAAAACCACTCATTACTCAACTTACCGCCTGGATGAACGGCCAGGGTGTGCATGTTCCTAATGTGTGTGTGTGTGTGTGTGTGTGTATAAAAAGAGAAAGCAAGCAAGAGGGAGGATTGTGGGTCTGTATCCTCTAACCCCTCCCCTCCCCACAAATATCTATTCCCTCTTAAAGAGAATAAGATCAAACTAGATGGAGAATGAAATGAACCTAAAGTGAGCACCTGAATGTATGTCTGCATGGCGGCCATATTGATTCATATTACAGCAAATAGAACCAGGAAAAGGCCAGGCCCTGCAGGGGTTTTCCAATGGCTTTTAGAGAGTCGGGGATAATTCACACTTCAGAAAAATGTTGTTTGGTTTGAGGGAAAATAATGTTTTCTCCTTTCAAAACCCATTTTTATGGCATTTTGTGTGGAGGCGTCACGAACATTAACCAATACATAGCATGTGATGTAACTATCCTTTGTGCTATTCTGAGGTGAGCACCTATATTGAAACCTAGACTGGATTTTTAGCAGATGGGGGGTGTGAAAGTGGGTATGTCAGTTGGGTCAAGTGACATCAAGTAGGCCCACAACACAACCAGAGGGCATCATAGTACCACCCCACCTCCACACCCACTCTCAACACTGATGAGAGCGATACTCATCTCACTTCCCTGCACTGATACATGGGCTTAAACAACATTACATCCAAACTATTTTGTAATTCAAAGCCTTTTCACAGATACATACAGCACAAATGGCGACAACAACACAAAGGAAGGAGCGCTGCATTGGATCCTGAGTGTAGAATGGACAGGTGCTCTCTGGATGGTGGTAACAGCTGAATCAGAATAGGCCAGTGCATGGGAAGATCCAGTCAAAGCCAGTCGTAGTTCCTAGTAAAAAAACTGCCCAAGCCAGTCTGCCTCAATGTTAAAATGAAAATACCTTTATTTCACATGGCAAGAATAGATTCAAATCATTGCACCAACATGTTGCAGCCTAGTCTGGCCTTGATCACTACTGGTATCTATCCTTTATTTGCACATTGAGAATTGGGAAAGCAGTGAGGGAGATGGACACAGAGAAAACTCCAGCAGGACTCGAGGCCAGTGGGGACAAGCATGCGACCAAACATGCAGCCCCATAGTCCGGGATTCATTTTCTCCTATAGACATGATGGTTGGGATCTTTATCGCAGAGCTGACATTGGTGACTGACAAGCCCAACCTCTCTCTCTCCATTTCCTTTCTTCTGTCTACCCCACGCATTCATCAGGCTGCTGAGCCTTTTTTTTTTTTAGACACATTACATGATTATATATCACATTTGAACTTGCTTTAAGAATGAGCTGATAATTTATATGATCAAAACTGCTTTTCTTGTTAATGTCTATCATCCAAAGTGAGAGAACTCCCCAGGTGACACCGGTGTGATGAACGGCTTGAGACAGAGCATGTCACATGTTCTAGGACAAGAGTCAGAGTAAGACACTACATGCTTACCAGAACCCCGATTAATGGTAGTAATCAGCTTAAGGCAATATTTCAATTCCAGCATTTACATGGTTTGAAGTAAGAGATTTCTTTAATAACCTGGTTGAAATTGATTCATTTAAAAGGTCTGCCACCTGCTGCTCCCCTGCACTGCACCATGTTGTTTGCTTTGTAAATACAAAATCCAGGTTACTGCATCTGGTGACTGACATGAGCAGTTTCAATAAGCCCAAATAAATCAGACTAAGGCGTTTACATGACCTAATAAATCAAAGGATTGAGCAGAAATCTAGCTGTTAACCTGGTTATGCATACTCTGCTTATTCCCTTAATAGGTTAAGATCAAGTACTAGTGTGCATGTAACTGTATTCAATGGTAACCTGTCTCTGTCGACTACAATAATTCCCAGCACCCGTTTAAAATCTATTTTTCAGCCTTGGATACAAAACAGAGAAATAGGTCCACATGCACTGCAATGCAGACAAGTCAGCTTCTATGTAAGCGTGTTGCCATTCATTTTGAACAGTTTGAAAAAAAACAACAACTCATCTTTGTGTGTCAAATGATACATCCACCAATCTATGTTGTAAAATTACTATGGGGATAGAATATATGTGTGGCTATTATGGAAGGGTTTTGCTATTGATTTTCCAATAAACAGCTGAAATCCTGCAGCACTTTGTGAGTTTCTGAGGTAATTTAAGAGCTCACTGTACCGTCTGTAATACCAATGAGAGCAAAAGACACCCTTACATCTTCTTTGCTTTTCAGTTAAAATACATCGTCATCCCCACCAAAAGCAATGTCTCCTCTGCCTAACAAGTGAAAATTGACGTTGGCCAACAGCGAGCATCTTGAAAATATAACAATGAAAAATCAAATCAAATCACCAAGATTAGCTCACTACTCCAACTTAACAAGTGACGTTACTGCTAACACACACTTAGCAAGGCCCACAAGAGTGAATGGTAAAATTAGATCATTTTAGGATGAAGAAGTCCAACAAATAATAACAAAACCCAAACCAGTCATGATGTAAAACAGTGTGAACAGAGTTGACACATCAGGAAGCCAGGGGACTCGTAACGAACCTTCTTCTAGCTAGCAAAACACCTCTACAAGCCACAAGCATGAAGAGATGGTTGACCCTTCTGGCAGGCATAAAAAAGTCTCTGTAGTATCACCTTAACACAATGAGACACATGGGACCAGCACGCCAGCAGTGTCTTTCTCTCCATTCACTACCACAAAGACGAGTAGCGCTCAGATGTGAAAAATAATACTTCTTTATTCAGTCAGGACAAAGAGTCAGGCTCTCTAACGATCTGTCTCTGCATTAATGATCCGTCTGCGTATCAGCGACCCCGGCTTCATAATGACTGACTGATGCTGTGGGAGGAACAGAGAGGAGAACGTTAGTCTCCCAGCTCGGTCAATATCTGCACGATTAAAAGGGGGGAAAAAAACGCCCAAAAACAGAATCCAAGGTCTTAGCTTCATAATGGTTGATTAATGATGTGGGAGGAACAGAGCAGAAGAACTTTGACGGCCAACTCAGTCGATACTTAGTGACTGGAGGGAGATTAACAGAATCTTTCATTCTTCAGCACATAGAAATAGAAAGGAGAGAATGGACACTCCCTGGTAGATTGAATCATTTTTGTTAACTTCTATGATAGAAATGAGGAGTTCAATTCCAAGATGCTTTACATGATTTCTCTGGGATATAGCAGATCCTGTCTTAGTGTTATCATTTGTCAGCCTTCACTTCACTATCAACTATCCTCTAAAAAGTCCCATGATTATTTTTAATTTTGTGCTGTCAGTCATTTTTAAGAGTAGGTGTCACTTTTGTCAAATGGTAGATAACTCACTTTGGAACGAAACATTTCAATTCAAGGCAAGTTTCGGAGTATCGCTGCGATTAGCACGGCTTTGATGGCTGCCATAAAATGGCCAATAACCTGACTGATAATGAGAGAGGAATTTTCCAAGTCAGTCAATACCTGAGTGATGGAGAGAGATGAAGACGCCCAGCTTAAATCTTTGATTCATCCGGATCTAACTTTCCTTTAATGAACTCTCTAATGGGATTAGACAAAACGGGAGGGCTTCGTCCTGACGTATCGTCCCCATCTTCAGATGGTGATTCTTCAACAGAGCATTTCTCAAATGGAAGCAGGGACCTTGTATTGTCAGCGTCCTGCAGACCGGTCCTACCTCCCAGAGTCCTGAAACATTAATCAATGTTAGGGGCAACGCCTGCATAATAGATAGATAATGATGTGGGCCGAACAGAGAAGAAGAACTTTAACGGGCGACTTGGTCAATATGAGGGTGATGGAGAGAGATTAAGACTTCTCCTGCTGAAAACTTCGATAATGTCAGAGTAGTTTTTCACCCTTATTTAACCATGCACGTCGACTGGGACCATGCGCTTGTTTACAGCAACAGCCTGGGGGAGTAACTGCAGCAGGAATGAGGGAGAGTTAAGAGGTAATAGTGTATTACAAGTGTCATATCGGCGTGACATTACCTTCGGAAACAAATTAAGTTGTTTTTCGTACATTGGAATCTACTTAAGGTTAAGTAAGTGGGGTAGATGGTGATGGGGGAAATATATTTTAACAAATATTTTAAAGAATATTAACTCCCACCTCAGTCAGTATTTCAGTAAGTGAACAACACATGGAATAACATATGAATGTGAGTATGAACAGTTTTATACCTTGTACTGTCTTCTTGCAGTATGTTGCCTCTTATACACCCAACTCCTGACCCAGGTGATACACAAAAATAATAATGATGCATTTCTGACCTCTCACTGAGATTAATATGTAATCCAATATCAAAATTGCAGGTATAAAATAAAATGCAATATGAAATTAAATAACTTTGAACTATCAAATACGACTCCTTTATTTAAAAAGATAGTTTTCATTTCCATTTTCCAGCAACACAAAGATAAGCAAGCACTCAGTCAGAATTGATATTTCTTGACAATGTCTAGCATCACAGTCACAATCAGAAGGCATTCAGTCATTTATATCCACGTCATCCACGTTATATCCGCGTAATTCCAGTTGAAGAACGTAGTATGCTTTTAAAAACTATGTCTGATATTCAGCCCAAAAGTAATCACACATTTAACAGTGTGGAAATTAGACACGGGAAATTTTGGCAGTTTTATTTTTAAGTTAAGGAGATTACATTTGTACCTGTACACATTGGATAAGAGAAGGAAGCAAGCGTCTTATGATTTTATGGAGAGGGAGAAAACATCCATGTGGCCTTAAATGATCACTGCTGACCAATATACAGTACGCTCTTAAAGAGCAGGAGTGCCAGGGCGTACTGTATAGTGCATGTAGTGGAAATACTGCAGTATAGCCCTTCAGAATGGTTGCCAGGGGGCATGATCAGTGTTAGTGACGCCCGGTTGTGTGTTGAGTGTTACCCTGCACTAGAGTCACTGGGACAAATGCCTGTGCATTTATTGTACTTGGTGATTAAATGGAGTCAGATTCTGATTCTCCCTTTACCAGCCACTTCAGTGGATACGGGGATGGTGGGAAGAGAGATTACATGGAAATTTTGTAGTAACTTCAACAAACAGAATTATAATGGGCTTTTCTCCCATTTGCAGCACTCAATTTTAAATGAAAGTAGAGATTATAAGACTTCTGATAACATCAGATATGTCATGAACAAAGATATGAAAATAATAGGTGGCTTTCTAATATCTGATGTGAGGCCAGTCAATGTAAAATTAAGTTAATTAAATCGCCAGTAAATTCAAATTAAACATGCAAAAGTGTGTGTCTGCCATATATATATATATATATATATATATAAGTAAGTACTATGTGTGCATATGCAATGTGTACTTATAAAAATATGACAGCATAAATTACTTAAATATAATTATATATGTGCATCTGTAATAAGTATTTTACAAATGATCAGATGATTTAGAAGAATATATACATGAAACCATCCTTGGATCCCCTTTTGAAGCCACCTATGGGAGACCTGCTGTCAACCTGGAGTGGAAATTAACCATTAACAAGTCTGGCTATAATGAACCAGCCTGGCTGACCAGAGTGTTAATGTAATGGAATTCAGATTCATGTGGAAAATTCACCCTTAAAAAGAATTGGCCAATATCATAGCAATGGTAGGAAAAGCAAAAGGAGATTCTGTTTAAATTAATTGTTTAATTTAGTAATTATTTCACATTAAGTCTCAGGTGAAAAGAAACTTGTGACGGTGATTTTGCATTTAGGGTCCTACGCTTTGGAATAAAGTCATTCACTCCTTTAATTATCTTTTAAAAACTCATTTTTATGCTTTTGATATTTACTATCATAACAGTTTTACCAATACAGCATTTTGTTTATTTGTTATATTACTCATGTTAATTGGGTATTTAACCTCTAAATTTTTGCTTGATGGATTACTTATGTCTTGATGTTGCTGTTATTATTATTATTATTTTATAATTATTATTATTATCATTGACTCTAACTAAAACCAACTGCTGTAGCGTGGTCATCTCCTCAGTACATGTACAGGCTGCCACAGAAGGTTATCCAGGATCACGGAAGTTGTTTAAAACTCTTAAAATCAAGACATTTGATGCTTTTATCCACAGTGACTTGCAATGAACACGCCTGTATCTGTCTCTGTGCATTCCTGTGTATTTTTGTGAGTGAGTGAGTGAGTGTGTGTGAAGAGAGAGAGAGAGAGAGAGAGAGAGAGAGAGAGAGATTGCTGCTCTGAAGACCTAGTCTCTCTCTCTCTCTCTCTCTCGCTCTCTCTCTCTCTCTCTCTCTCCCTCCTAAAGCACATAGAAAGCTGCCTCTAATTAAAGCAGCTTAATGACTTATGTGACTGTGAAACACACTCGCACGCACACACACGCACACACGCTCACACACACACACACATAGCCTGTGGTTCTGAGTATAATGAGTTCTTATGGTGAGCGTGAGGCAGCTAAATACCTACTGCAGTCGGTCCTCCAGGCTAAAAACAGATCAGCGCTTCATTTGGGTTTCAACACTAAAACCTTGGAGGTTCAGAACCCTGTATGCATATATATATATATATATATATATATATATATATGTGTGTGTGTGTGTGTGTGTGTAGGTTGTGTCTATTTTGAGTGTG